>VYZX01010584.1:7488-27939 GCA_013401335.1 Brachypteracias leptosomus
TTCTGCCAGTCCCTGCCATTATCTTCTGCAACTCCAGGAATGTGGCTGGAGCCCTTGCCAGTGAACACCCTTATCTTGCCCTGCAGGCTGTGGACAGTGGCTAGCCAGTACCCTCCTCCAAGCTTTTTATCACCTGATCAACGGTGGGTGGTGCTGGTTCCACCCATGCTAGCTCAGTAGCCCACTCACAAGCTGCCAGTCCCCATCTCAAAAACCACTTTTCCTGGCTTCAAAAAAGCTCCAAAAAGAGCTTTTCAATGGCCCTTTTGCTTTTAGATCCCTTGCTCCCTGCAATTTTACCTGCCTTGAAGCTGGTCTCTGCAGCAGTTTGGAGAGCTAGTCCTCCATCCTTAAAATAGGTCATAAGTCTTTGGAAACCATTAAGCCAATGAGCCTGGATACTGTGATCCGGTGTCACATATTAGACACGAAAAAGAAGCTATGGTGATGGCCAAGCATGTCAAATTATGCTATGTACCTATATTTAAGAAATGGAATAGATCCCCAGGTATCCTTTGACTGTGACAGATACATAGTTTGTGTATAGTCAACCTCCAAACACTGAGAGGTTCACAATGCAGGATGGAATCCAACCTTGTACATAATCACTGTTCATCTGGGCCAAAGAATAGATTTTGTATTACTTTTTATTATTTAATACTAGTTTTAAGGAGCTAAAAGCTAGAATTACCTATAAGGTTTAAAATCTACAAGGAGAAACTTACAGCACTCTTCCTTGCATGCTAATTTATGATAATTGGAGAAAAAAAACCTACAGAAGATGACATGATAACCACGCAAATTTGCATAATCTATGTCTATTCTCTGGGCCACAGAGTGGTATTAAATTAATACATTTGGATTTACTACTAAGATTCAAAATGGAAGAATATCCAAAACATCTGCCCTTTGTTGAACGAAACATTGAAGTCTTTAATGCAGCTGACAAAATAAAACCTCTTTACATAGGCAGATGAGAAACATTAACATTAGTAATAGGTGAAGGGGTTATAATGGGAAAGTAAAATTTGCTGGAGTACTTAATGAACTTTTTCTGAAGAAAGTCCACACTAAATGTGTAGGCAGGAGAGCATAACAGCTAATTTTATCCGAGAAGGTGAGGAAGTGAGCAGGAGAAATAAACTTAGTTATTAAATGATCATAATAACACAGATGAACAAAGAAGTGGGTAGAAGAGTGGCCGTGGCAAAGTTAATTCATATCTTCAAGACAAATAAACCAGAGGTGAGACAATAAGAACCTAAAACTTTTAGTCACAAAGTAGTCCATTCTGTACATGAAGAGTGAAGTAACAACATCCAAGACCCCCTATAGCTGTTACAGGTCTAAAAGATCAGACCTAGTTAAGACATGGCTATGCAATTTATTAAATAATACACTGTAGAAGAAAAGATAAAAAATGAAATTAGTTTATTTAAACAGGCACATAGAATCTTAGGGATTGGAAGGGACCTCTAAAGATCATCGAGTCCAACCCCTCTGTCAAAGCAGGATCACCCAGGCCAGGCCACATAGGAACATATCCAGGCGGGTTTTGAAAGTCTCCAGAGAAGGAAACTTCACAACCTCTCTGGGCAGCCTGTTCCAGTGCTGTCACCTCACAGTAAAGAATTGTGTCTCCTCTTGTTAAGGTGGAACTTCCTATGTACTAGCTTATACCTATTATTCCTTGTCCTATTACTGGGCACCACGGAAAAGAGACTGGTCCCTTCTACTTGACACCCACCCCTCGGATATCTATAGACATTAATAAAATCCCCACTCAGCCTTCTTTTCTAAAGACTAAACAGCCCCAGTTCTCTCAGCCTTTCTTCATAGGAGAGATGTTCAAGTCCTTTAATCATCCTTGTAGGCCTCTCTAGTAGATCCCTATCTCTCTTAAATTGGGGAGCCCAAAACTGGATACAGTATTCCAGGTGTGGTCTCTCCAGGGCAGAGTAGAGGGGAAGGAGAACCTCTCTAGACCTGCTAGATACAGTTTTCTTAATGTACCCCAGGATACTGTTGGCCTTCTTGGCCACAAGGGCATATTGCTTCCCCTTGGATAACTTATTATCCACCAGGACTCCAAGGTCTTTCTCCATGGAGCTGCTTTCCAGCAGGATGACCCCTAATCTGTATTCCTTCTCAGATGCAGGACTCTACACTTGTCCTTATTGAATTTCATGAGGTTCACTTTTGCCCAGCTCTCTAGCCTGTCTGGGTCTCGTTGGATAGCAGCACAGCCTTCTGGTGTGTCAGCCACCCCTTCCAGTTTTGTATCATCAGCAAACTTGCTGAGGGTACACTCCGTCCCCTCATCCAGGTTGTTGATGAAGATGTTGAACAAAACTGGACCCAGTACTGATCCCTGGGGAACACCACTGGTCACAGGCCTCCAACTTGACTCTGTGCCACTGATCACAACTCTCTGAACCCTGTTGTTGAGCCAGTTTTCAATCCACCTCACATGATTTTGATAGAGATTGGCCAGAAAGCAGGAGGAAGAGGTTTTTACTGGTGATGTGAAGCAGAAGAAATCATAGAATTATAGAGTGATTTAAGTTGGGAGGGACCTTAAATATTATTTCGTTCCCACCCCTTGCCATATGTAGGAACACCTTCCATGAAACCAGGGTGCTCAAAGCCCCATTCAACATGACCTTGAACACTTCCAGGGATGGGGCATCCACAACTTCTCTGGGCAACCTGTTCCAGTGACTCACCACCCTCACAGTGATCAAGTTCTTCCTAATTTCTAATCTAAATCTACCTTCTTAGAGTTTAAAGCCATTACCCCTTGTCCTATCACCACATGCCCTTGTAAAAAGTCCCTCTCCATCTTTCCTGCAGGCTTCCTTTAGGTACTGGAAGATCCTGCTATGAGTGCTGTTATAAGCTCTCCCCGAAGCCTTCTCCTGTTCAGGCTGAACAATCCCTAGTCTCTCAGCCTGTCTTCAGGCCCTCTGATCTTCTTGTGGACCTTCTCTGGTCCTGCTCCAACAAGTCCATGTCATTCTTATACTGAGGGCCCCAGAGCTGAACACAGTATTCCTGGTGGGGTCTCATGAGAGCAGAGCAAAGGGAGAGAATCACCTCCCTCAACCTGCCAGTCACACTTCTTTTGATGCAGCCCAGGATGCAATTGGCTTTCTAGGCTGCGAATGCACATTAATGGAGCATATTAAGTTTTTCATCCATCAACACCCCCAAGTTCTTTTCCACGGGGCTGCTCTCAATCCACTCGTTGCCCATCCTGTATTTGTGTTTAGGATTGCCCTGACCCAGGAGCAGAACCTTATACCTGGATTTGTTGAACTTCATGAGGTTCACACAGGCCCACCTCTCTAGTCTGTCACGGTTCACTGGATAGCATCTCTTCCCTCCAGCATGTCAACTGCTCCACACAGCTTGGTGTCATCCACGGATTTGCTGAGGGTGCACTTAATCCCACTGTACACATCACCAACAAAGATGTTAAGCAACATTGATCCCAAAAATGATCTCTGAGAATTGCCACTCATCATTCATTTCCACTCGGACATCAAGCCATTATGTTAACGTTAAATGTAATGAATGTAAATGTTAAAGCTCAGGCGAAAAGTGAAAAGGTATGATAGATTAGATAACAGAAACTGAAGTAAGACATAAAGTACATGACTGTGTGGTGAATGTACAGGGAAACAATGATATTACACAATGATGCTTTTAATGAAAAGCAGAAACTAGGAAGCTAATAATTACAAATACACAAGAGTGGATTAGGCAAGCAAATTATCATATAGATCAGTTGTAGAAACAGAGGCAAGAGCACAGGAGAGAGTGATTATATTTCTTATTACCTAAATTACTAAATAGTTGGGATCCCAGCCACTCTTCTCTGTGGATTCATATGGAGTCTGTTCAAAGACTGAACTTTGATGTGCTGGATTGTAGGTAAGACCCTGATTTCTTGTTCTGTTTAGGCAAGAGAAATCAACAGAAAATAACTATTGAGCTGGATGACATAGAGAAACATCAGATTTGTCTTCAAGGTGAAGGCATAAACGAAAAGCAAGATGGCACTACAATGATGTCTGCTTGTTTGGAATGCCTTCTTTTTGCTAGACTTACAAAAATTTATCAGCATTTTTTTTCTGAAGAAAAATTAGCATAATTCATTATATTTTTCCTCCATAATGTAATAATTGACTTTGTAGAATATAGGGTTCATCTGCGGAGGGGCAAAGTATATATTATTAAAAATACTTTAATTTGGTTAATATGTAGAACTTTACAGTCTGTAATTCCATGTTCAGTATGCATAATGTTTTGACCTTTGAAAATGTAGCCAGAAAGATATCACAAAACCTCTGCAATAATTCAGACATTTTTGTGCCATTTGTTTCTTTGCTGTGTCCATGTGTGCACTGATAAATGTTAAAGTGTCTTGTTATAAGGATAGCACTAAGATTTCATTCTCTGAAGTGTGTGAACAGGTAGATGCTGCATTATAGTGCTACTGCTGACACTTCAATTCAGAGCCAAGGCCACCAACACTTACAGCTACTGCTGTTCTATTAAATATTTGTCAGCGAAAGAGACTGAGGATTGCTCCTTTCATGTTTCTTGTACATGCTGGGCTACACCAAAGGCAAAATGTCAGGTAAAAATCAGTGCATACCCTTTTACTGCTGGCAAAACTCTTTGCTTGCATACAGAGACTGTGGCCTTTCAAGAATATGCTATTGCAATGAGCACTGTGAACCTTTAATTGAAAAGCAGTGTAGGTAGATAATGGTGCAGATTAGAGATATATCCATGATGTGTGTCAATTATGTTTGAAAAAAAATGGAGACTTTGTATGAAGAGGGGGATAAAATCAGTGTCATATAGTCACGGTAGAGGCAAACTTTCCCCATAACTCCCACATGAAATTAGAACTTGTAACTTTTAAGTGACGCAGCAGGGGCTGGTTTATTGCTAATGCTTTTGAATAGGCCCTGCAGGGCTTGTTCACTTTTAGTTTCTTGGTAAGTACTTTGAGCATAAATGGAGCTTAAATGGACTGGCATGATAGACTCTCATTTCTTAACACCTGTAAAATTTCCACTATAGTCATCCTCTATTCTGTCTCATTCCCTTGATAGTCCTGTGTGTGATAGTATAAAATTCAGATACAGGATTTACTTGTTTATTTATTTTAAAATCTGTGGGAAGGGGAGAATGGGAGTTTCAGAAAACAAGTTATTTCAAATTAGTAACCATAATCTGCTTAATATACTGATAGTCTTCTAGTGAATAGCTCTGCTGTCACCAGATACAGCATTTCAGTTAATCCCAAGTGCTATTATTATTGCAGTCAGCCATAAAAATCAAGTACAAATATAGGTAAGTGTGTCTGTGGCATTGATGATTTGTGCCACTACTTGAAGGGGTCAGACGTAAGTTATTTTAATTATTTTTTGTTATTTTTATTTTTAGATATTTCATATTTTACTTTTTTTTTTTTTAATAACTTTGCTTCTCTTGCTCACTCATTCAAAGAAAGAGGTATGTTTTTTTCTCATCTTTCTAAGGAGAAGAAGACTGAGTTTTAGTGTCTGCTCTGTCAGGGAAGGATTGAGGGAGAAGAAATCTGAGAGTCTCACTGGGGCGATTGGGGAAGAAGCTGTGTCTAGAGGAAAGAGATTTGTTATGTTTCTCTTTGAGGTTTGAAGTGAATAGTTCTCTGGGTAGATGGGGAAAGAAAGTTTTTTCTCCTAACCTTCTGCTGTGTTTTGGTGGGGTAAGTTGGAGAATTTTCAGATGCCAAGAACTATAGAATTTTTAATTCTCTGAAGTTCCCTTTATCATTACCCATAGTGAACCTCAGATATGGGCTCCACGTAGCTTTGGGAAAGTTCCTATCCTGCACTTCAAACTTCAGACTGCCTTTTATATATTACAATATATAGAATCATCATAGAATCATAGAATTGTCAGGGTTGGAAGTTTGAAGTGAATATGAGCCAGCAATGTGCATTCACATCCTAGAAAGCCAATTACATCCTGGGCTGCATCAATAGAAGTGTGACTGGCGGGTTGAGGGAGGTGAGGCTCTGCTCTCATGAGACCACATCTGGAGTACTGCATCTAGCTCTGGAGCCCCCAGCACAAGAAGGACATGGACCTGTTGGAGCAGGTCCAGAGGAGGGTCACAAAGGTGATCAGTGGGCTGGAACACCTCTCCTACAACAACAGGCTGAGAGAGTTGGGGTTGTTCATCCTGGAGAAGAGAAGACTCCAGCGACACCTCGCTGAAGCTTTCCAGTATCTGAAGGGGACTTGCAAGAAAACTGGGACATTTTACGAGGGTTTGTAGTGATAGGACAAGGGGTGATGGCTTTGAACTGGAAGAGAGTAGATTTAGATTAGAAATTAGGAAGAACTTCTTCACTGAGAGGGTGGTGAGTCACTGGAACAGGTTGCCCAGGGATGTTGTAGGTGTCCCAACACTGGATGTATTCAAGACTAGGTTGGATGGGGCCTTGAGCACCCTGGTCTAATGGGAAGTGTCCATACCCATGGCAGGGGGATTGAAACTAGATGATCTTTAAGGTCCCTTCCAACTCAAACCATTCTATGATTCTCTGATTCTGTTTTGCTAAAGCAAAAAGGAGGCCATAGACAGACAGTCCACCCTTTAAGCTTAATGTTCATTCAGCACTACAGAATATTTGTAAAAAATGTTTAAGTTATTAATATGGTAACTTCAAAATTTTTAATAATATAATATACAGTGCATTATGTCAATTGCTGACATAAACACAACCACTGTAGCTGGGAACTAAAGCAGTGGCTGAAGATTACAAATAATACAGAGTATTCTGAAAAAAAAAAAGTATTTCTTACAGTTTATTCAAATTAATTGTTCTAACTTTGTGTTTCCACTATGTAATATTTGTTGATACATACACACAGCTTCTTGTGGTATTTTACAATTATAAGTGGATGAGGTATTAAATAAATAGGTGGCACAAAAACACTAAACAGGCATACAATTTTTAGGTTAACAGCAATCTTAAAAATCGATGCAGGCTGAAAACATTGTACTCCTGATATATAAAGAAATATATGTTCTTCTTTATATGCATACATAGTTCCCCAAATTTGGTGCATGAAGATATCATGGTCTCTATGCACATCTGTGATTCAAGATTTTGGTGGGTTTGCTACCATTATTATTTCAGGCACTGCCACGCAGATGCAAGTACNCACTTCTTGAAGGGGTCAGACGTAAGTTATTTTAATTATTTTTTGTTATTTTTATTTTTAGATTTTTCATATTTTTCTTTTTTTTTTTTTAATAACTTTGCTTCTCTTGCTCACTCATTCAAAGAAAGAGGTATGTTTTTTTCTCATCTTTCTAAGGAGAAGAAGACTGAGTTTTAGTGTCTGCTCTGTCAGGGAAGGATTGAGGGAGAAGAAATCTGAGAGTCTCACTGGGGCGATTGGGGAAGAAGCTGTGTCTAGAGGAAAGAGATTTGTTATGTTTCTCTTTGAGGTTTGAAGTGAATAGTTCTCTGGGTAGATGGGGAAAGAAAGTTTTTTCTCCTAACCTTCTGCTGTGTTTTGGTGGGGTAAGTTGGAGAATTTTCAGATGCCAAGAACTATAGAATTTTTAATTCTCTGAAGTTCCCTTTATCATTACCCATAGTGAACCTCAGATATGGGCTCCACGTAGCTTTGGGAAAGTTCCTATCCTGCACTTCAAACTTCAGACTGCCTTTTATATATTACAATATATAGAATCATCATAGAATCATAGAATTGTCAGGGTTGGAAGTTTGAAGTGAATATGAGCCAGCAATGTGCATTCACATCCTAGAAAGCCAATTACATCCTGGGCTGCATCAATAGAAGTGTGACTGGCGGGTTGAGGGAGGTGAGGCTCTGCTCTCATGAGACCACATCTGGAGTACTGCATCTAGCTCTGGAGCCCCCAGCACAAGAAGGACATGGACCTGTTGGAGCAGGTCCAGAGGAGGGTCACAAAGGTGATCAGTGGGCTGGAACACCTCTCCTACAACAACAGGCTGAGAGAGTTGGGGTTGTTCATCCTGGAGAAGAGAAGACTCCAGCGACACCTCGCTGAAGCTTTCCAGTATCTGAAGGGGACTTGCAAGAAAACTGGGACATTTTACGAGGGTTTGTAGTGATAGGACAAGGGGTGATGGCTTTGAACTGGAAGAGAGTAGATTTAGATTAGAAATTAGGAAGAACTTCTTCACTGAGAGGGTGGTGAGTCACTGGAACAGGTTGCCCAGGGATGTTGTAGGTGTCCCAACACTGGATGTATTCAAGACTAGGTTGGATGGGGCCTTGAGCACCCTGGTCTAATGGGAAGTGTCCATACCCATGGCAGGGGGATTGAAACTAGATGATCTTTAAGGTCCCTTCCAACTCAAACCATTCTATGATTCTCTGATTCTGTTTTGCTAAAGCAAAAAGGAGGCCATAGACAGACAGTCCACCCTTTAAGCTTAATGTTCATTCAGCACTACAGAATATTTGTAAAAAATGTTTAAGTTATTAATATGGTAACTTCAAAATTTTTAATAATATAATATACAGTGCATTATGTCAATTGCTGACATAAACACAACCACTGTAGCTGGGAACTAAAGCAGTGGCTGAAGATTACAAATAATACAGAGTATTCTGAAAAAAAAAAAGTATTTCTTACAGTTTATTCAAATTAATTGTTCTAACTTTGTGTTTCCACTATGTAATATTTGTTGATACATACACACAGCTTCTTGTGGTATTTTACAATTATAAGTGGATGAGGTATTAAATAAATAGGTGGCACAAAAACACTAAACAGGCATACAATTTTTAGGTTAACAGCAATCTTAAAAATCGATGCAGGCTGAAAACATTGTACTCCTGATATATAAAGAAATATATGTTCTTCTTTATATGCATACATAGTTCCCCAAATTTGGTGCATGAAGATATCATGGTCTCTATGCACATCTGTGATTCAAGATTTTGGTGGGTTTGCTACCATTATTATTTCAGGCACTGCCACGCAGATGCAAGTACACACACCCACCCCTATCCCACACCAAAATTGACAAGATCAATTACATCTATTTTTTTACTTAAAAATGTAAATTGAAATCTATATACTCTTACATAGCAGTATTTTTTAGCTTATTTTACTGTCATTTTATGAACTTAAAAAATGCAACCATTAAACAAACCTATGATTAAAGTGTGTTTTCCAGAGGATTGTGATAGTTATTAGGTGCTCTTCACATAAATGGTTTATCACTCATTTCCTTCAGATGTAGCTGTTTAAAATTAATAGACACAAGGAATTTTTGCCTAGCAGGAAAATAGATTGTTATATAGTGCAGCACACTGTTTTTGTACACAAACATTTATTTAAATAGACTTTATAAGATTTTAATGTGTCTTCTGAGAACCAAAGTGATAATGTGTTACTAGGTAGCAGTAGAATAGCTGTACATTTGCTAAAATCTGATTATCATGTTACTAGGTAGTGAACAAAATAGTTTTAGGTATTTTAAATTCTTTCATAAATGATCTTTAGGATATTTACTTTGTTTTCAGTATTCAAGAAGCAAAAATTCAAAATTAAGGGCAATTTTAGCTGTGACATATGTAAATGAGAAAAATGCACCCAAAATTTCTGCTATAATTTGTTTGTTTCCATTACACTTATGTCTGTGACATTGTACAGTGTAATAACAGTCATTTTACATGAGGCATTTTCATAGTAACAGTCACGTGGTTGTGGTGCAACAGAACCATCTTCAGGGTGAAAAATCTAAACAGAAGCATAGTAAATGTCAATGTGGAAAAGGAACCTCACATAATGTGATCTGGACTATCATTCTTCTCTCTATTAGAATCATGGAATTGTTTCAGCTCAGAAATATCTCAGGAATTCTCTAGTCCAATCTTCTATTTAAAGCAGGGCCAGTCAGAAGGTCAGACAAGGATGCTCAGGGCTTTGTTCTTGACATTCAGATGAAGGTAAAAGGTCTAAGTCTCTCTTCAGTCACTAAGGAAAGATAGGCAAATTGATTAATCGTCCAAGATTTAGTGGGATGAACCTCAAATTATCAGTTTAAAGTATGAGCAGAGTAGTTTTCATGCTCTTAATTAACGTACTTGCTTACAAAACACTCATCTCTCAAGGTAAAATCTGTTTCTACAGTACTAGGGAATCTAAAAAAATGTCCTTAGTCTTTTTTTTTTTTTTTTTTCTGTATGTAAAAAAAAATAAATGCTTTAAAAAATCTTGAAGAACCAGTTGAGAGCTTTCTGAACAAGTTTTTTCATTCACTTTTCAAATAGTTTGATAATTGGACAAACATTTTGCTGTTATATTGAACCACATTGCATCTCAGAGTGTTCTGTTTTATTCTGTATCATTCTCTTTGATCTCATCAAACTGCAGCAGTGTTCAAAGTTAAAATGATGTATAGCAGAATTACTGTAGTCTCTGAGGAAAAATCATGGAGATGAAAAGCTAACTTCCCATATGCATACCACAGCCAATCAAATTTTAATTAGAAATGTTTTAAATTAATTGACTTCCAGTAACATCTTTTAAATCTCATTTAAAACAAAAAAAAAATCTCATGTATCTGTGTCATAGATCTGTGAATTAAAGATGGTCTTGTGTTGTAGTCAGAAACAGCACCTTCAAAATACAATGCAAGCTGTTTTTTAAACATCTTCTTTTCTACTGCCACAGGTAGAAAGAAGTATTTCTGTGAAAATACTCATTAGTTTGAATGCAGTGAAAAAACTCCCATGGGAAATTGTTTTTGAACTGTAACACTTCCATTGTCAGGAATCACACATTCACAATTTATCTTTGATAAATAAATAAATATTTATTTCATTCAGATAAGTAGGCCTGTCAAACTGCAATTTTTAATGCTAGCACTTCTGAAAATTGGCTTATGAATATATAAGTTCACTGGAGACTGCTTGGCCTTTTTTTTCATCACATTATTAAAAATAGCAAAGTTTGACACATTTGTGCATAGAGATTTTTATGTTACTCTGGCAAGATAAAAAAGCTGACACATATCTGTTGCTGGAATCTAGACTCAGCTTTGCTCACAATGCAAAAGCTGACTAGAAGAGTCATTTTTACAATAACAAAGATAAAAGAGGAGGTACTTATTATTATCTTAAAGAGGTATTAAAATAACATCAGAACATTTTTTAGCTGAAACAAATATTCATATTACTTTAAAAAAAAAAAATTACATGTTTTAGAGAACATACTTCACAAGGGAAAAATAACAAAAATATTCAAAGCAAGCATCCTGTTTATCCAAGTGAAACTTACTCAGACTAGTTTTTTTAATGTTTTGACCTACATAAAATTTTGTGTACACTAGAAAGGACTAAATATGGGTCAAAAAGTCAGATGGCTTGCTCTGATGTTTTGTTTTCTTTAATACTCTGGTGAATTTTCATCTTCTAGAATGTGCTTTTAATACATTTTTGACAACTGATTTTGGGTTGGTAGATTCTTTAGGGAAGAGTGTGAAATGTTGAGATATACATTTTCTTCTTCTCCACCAGAAGGGTTGAACTCACAAAATTCTAGTTTGTGTGTAAATGCTAGTTTCTTAAGACTGCAATCTTAACTGCCAAAGTCAGGTATTACGTATAGTTCAATAAAAAAAGTTCATTTTCAACTTTGGTGGTGAAACAAGTACATGCCATATAGAAATAATTATATTATCACAATATGACAGTATCTTTTGTAAAATAATAATTCTGACTCTCATTTTTGTATCTTTTTTATCTTTTCTAATCCAAAGACTTACAAAATTCACTTACAAATAACTTCTGGCTATTCTAATTACATCTGATATTTTAAGATCAATATACAAGTAAAGTATGAGGGATACTCAAATAATCCATGACCACAAGATTAAAAAGGGTGTTTTTATAAACTTTGTTTCACATGGAGAATCTTGGAGGGAGTCACAGGTAAGATATGAAAAGCATTAAGAATTTTTTTTTAAATTGGAAAACACTACAGAACAGATTGACAGAAAGAACTGCAGTAAATTACCAGGACCATATGATAGTTACTTAAGATTTTAAAAGCGTTTTAGGGATAAAATAGGCATGGACATTTTTGCTTGAGACTATCTTGGTAGTGGCCAAGATACTGCCACAAAAGTGGTAAATGCCAATTTTTAAAGAGAGCTTCAAATCTGAGATCTACATACAAAAAAGCCTGACAAATTTGTTAATGAAAATGTAAATACTGTTTAAAAGAATAGATTTACTAGCACATAGATTAATGTGATACATTGAGAAAGAGCTGAAATGCCTTTTGTAGAGAGAACCCATGACTAGAATGTCTTAATAGACATTGTGTCTAATAGAGTGCTGTTGGATTTTCAAAAATAGTTGACCAGGTCCCCACTGAAGGCTTGTAAAAAGTATAGTAATGAAGTTACAAGAACAACAAAACAACCCATAGGGAACAAATGTTTAATTCTTCAAGTTGAGGGGGCCATTATGGATCTGGATGTAGATATCCAATGCTGTTCAGCATATGAATAAAAGGTTTGGAGAAAAGCATCAGTATTGAAGTAAACGCATTTATTAATAATAGAAAATTGTTCTCACAGATGAGAAATGCAAAAGGACCACACAGCACTGACTAGTAATGTTACTCAGAAAGTAAATCTTAAGATTTTAATAGGTAGTTCTCTAAGACTAGTAGAGTTCAGTAAGAATGGACATGAAAGTAAACCAAATACTAAGAATACCTAGGAAGTGAATGGAGAACAAAGCAGAAAATATCCTTAAAGGTATTGTGTAAACTTGTTGGATGACTGAGTGTAGTTAGGGAACTTATGCTCACCTTCCCCTTGTAAAAGATCTAGATAAGGTTCATAAAGGTTGTTAGACAATCAAAGCTATGGTGTGCCTTCTGGATAAGGAATTGGCTGGATGACCTCATCCAGAGGGAAGTGGCCAATGGATCAGTGTCCAGATGAAGATGACAAGTGGTGTTCCTCAGGGGTCTGTACTGAGACCAGTGCTGTTTAATATCTTCATCAATGGTATAGGCAGTGAGATTGAGTGTACCCTCAGCAAGTTTGCAGATGACACCTAGCTGAGTGGTGCAGTTGACATGCCAGAGGGACAGGATGCCATCCAGAAGGACCTAGACAAGCTTGAGAAGTGGGACCATGTGAACCTCATGGGGTTCAACAAGGCCAAGTGCAAGGTCCTGCATGTGGGTCAGGACAATCCTCGCTATCAATACAGGCTGGCGGATGATGCGATAGAGAGCAGCCCTTCAGAAAAGGACCTGGGGGTACTGGTGCATGAAAAGCTGGGCATGAGCCAACAATGCACACTTGCAGTTCAGAAGGCCAATTGCATCCTGGGCTGCATTAAAAGAAGTGTGGCCAACAGATCAAGAGAGGTGATTCTGCCTCTCTGCTCTGTTCTGGTGAAAGCTCACCTGGAGCACTGTACCCAGTTCTGGAACCCTGAACACAAGAAGGTCATTCTCAGGGATAATGTGGAGTCTTTTCTCTGAAGACTTTCAAAAGCTGCCTGGATGCAATTCTGTACAACCTGCCCTAGGTGAACCTGCTTTGGCAGGGGGGGTGGACTAGATGATCTCCAGAGGTCCCTTCCAACCCCTACCATTTTGTGATTCTGTGATTTGTTACTCTTATACATATAACGTAAATTAGCTACTAACAGGAATTAATATATTAATACTTAACTGCATTTGACTAAAGCCTTCCAAGAAGACTTGAAGTTGTAATGTGAAGACTTCAAGGAATGGTGAATCTACCAGTTCCCTTAATAACAGCTAAACATCTACACAGTAAAAATGATGTTTCTGTCTCCTATATGAAAAATATTTTACCACCTGTTACTTTCCCTGTATGAGAGTGCAAATACATAATAATCAGGAAAAATTATTATGATACCAAATATGAAAAGATAGCTTATAATGCTGTGAGTGTTATATGCTTAAGAATTCAATTAACGAGTTTGAGTCCTCATTAAAAATGTCTTTTCATTTAAATGTTACACAAAGTAATCTTAAACTTTCAAATATTCTGTCATCATGTTTCTACTTCTTTTAATTTCTTTTGCTTATTCGCTGTGGATTCCTTGTATAAATTTCAACATTTTCTTTGTATATATGCTATAAATGTGCTGTATTCATGTTTACTAGAGTCATATGTATTACTTTCTTTCCCTTTTTTATCTTTATTACCAAACCACCATCATAAAACTAAGACAATTTCAGTCCTGAATACTTAATGCAAAAATACTTAATAAAGTCCTCTTTGAGTTCTGAACTCAGATAGAAACAGGCAGAAAAGGCAACCTGGAGACTGAAATTGCTTTCAATTTCTAAAATTCCAATTCTTTTTCTTTGTAGTACAACAAAGGAAGATCACTGCCAATTTGAACATATACTACGCATAGCATATTCTGCCATACTGCATACAAGTTTGTGAGAGCTAAATTGAAACTGATACTTTTCTTCTTCTAACTGAAACATCTCTGAGATGAAATATGTGGCTGTTTTATAGGAAAAGGAAGCTAATCCCAGAGGAAAAACGTATTATGTTTGCCTTAATGTTAGTTGTCTTACTCTTCTTTTTCAAGTATCTTATGATGCTATTTTGTAGTTCATGCTTTTGTTTGTGATGCAAACACACTATAAACAACCAACTTTAAAGACTCGAGTGATAAATATAAATCTTGATAACATAGCTATACAAGTAATAAAATTATTTTAGCAAATAGTGTAGTACATTTGTAAAAGATCCCTTTCATTAACTTCTTAGCAAACTCCTAAGAGGTCTCAGCCTAGACCTTACCAGTTGCACAAATAATGCTTAGTCCTAGTCTGTCAAAGCCTTGGTTGGCCAAACCTGCAGAAATAACAGAACAGCTCCTGGCCAGTTTTAATTGCTGAAAGAGAAAAAATATTAGTGCCTAATATTTTTATTTTTTTTAATTATTCTTTCATGATTTTCTGTCAGTTTCATGGTGGAACAGAAGAGTATCTGTGCCACAATGATTTCAGGATTTTGTCAGATCATTTTATTTCTAGAAAAAACTGAACCATTATCAGAGAGGAAACAGTGTGCCATGTGTGTTAAACACCCAAAGAAAATGACTAGCATTATTAACTAGAGCAAGGCCATTTGCCATGGATATCTATAAACCACATTAGTTCTTGAGTTATTGCCTATAAGTGCCAATTAGTTCTTTCACTTCACTGTTTCTCATGCACTGCATTTCTTTAATAGCAACAGGATATTTTTATCCTCTCAGTGTTTCAGGTTTTGTCACCATGAATGTGAAGTACAAATGATATAGGCACCAAACCCAATCTTTGTCTCATTCATATATCCTCATTCCATATATTAAGGATATCATACTTCTGTCAAAGGATTATCCCTTTGAAAGAAAATGAGAAACAAAATCCTAATAGTTAGAAAATTGATAAAGTTGGCAACAATGTGAGAAACAATACAAGTGCAAATCAGGAATCTGCAGGTAACTTCATGAGTTGATGGATGGGAAACTGACCTTTGACAAAGTCATGTTTCAGCTCAGGCTCAAGGATATTAAAACCTGAGAATTTTAACAAAAGTCTGCTTCCTGTACTCATGACTGGTTTAATACAGGAAACATTTTACAAGAATTCAATACAAAGCTTTTTCATTCAGTCTAAATCAATGAAAAGAGAACATCTTAAAATACTCTTAAGACCCTAATAACAAAGATTCTGAGCATTTCTAAATAAGTTTGTCTAAGGATTTACAACTCACAGAGCTTAAAAAAAACATCAACACAAATGTCAGAATAATCTCAACAAAGAGATTCTACTTACTATATAGCCCATAACTGATAACTGTTACTGATCAGTAGATGAAGGGATTTGTAAGATGAACATAAAAACTTACATTCACTAAAATTTCTGCAAATGTGCTTTTATATACAGAAATATTATTCTTTGGTGTTGTCAAGACAATTTAGGTTCAGCTAATAATAAAAATAAGTAGAAAGATCTAACTTTCAGTAAGACACTTCAAGATTTAGTAATTCATTACAACTAAAAATGTCTGGCCTCCGAAGACTTAGGATATTTAGATAAATTAGGACTTACCTAATGGTTCTGTGCTTAAATTGGTACCATTATTTATTCTTTGGAAACTGGACAGATAAACCAAGAGCTCAAGTACCTAATGCTCAGAAGAGATATCTTAATTTTCTGAGAGCTGTTTGAGACTACTCTTAAACGTTATGATTGCTGGGGCTTGAAGTTACATGTTTGTGAACAGAGAAGTTCCTACTTCAGGAAATCATATTGCAGTGTAACACTGATCTTTCTTACATGATAAAAAAGACAAAATAGGAATTAAAAGTCTGAGAATCATTCCTGTTCAAACATGTATAGTAGACATGAAGGATAATCTTTAACTGGTCAAATGTATTTTTCCTCAAACTAGTCTTTTACCTATGAGCTAATCATCTGGACACTCTTTACCAGCAATGAAAAGAAACAGGTTCTATGAGGCATGATTCATCTTCTTCTAAAGCGACTTAAAACTCTGATAGTAAATGTATGAGAGGTATCTTAATCAAGCTTATTACAGGAAATTGCCTAGCACACTTTAATACTGTAAGATAACTACAATTAAATTACTGTAATTGCTGGAGAATATGTCAAGCTTCTTGCCAAGAGCTATTAGACTTCAAATGATCTTAAATTTAGCAGCAGTCCAGTTGTTTTAAGGGTTGAAAGAGTCATTCTGCCTGCTCAGTATCTTCCCCAAGTTTTTTCTGAGGCAATTTCAGAGCTTACTCTATATCAGCCTGTATTTAAGGGCTGATTCTGCATCACTAGCTATCATCAGTTAGTTTTGCAGTGTGCAATAGCACCTGTTCAGCTAGATGAACGCATTTCATTCTCCAGAAAAATTGGAATCTAAAATTTTTCAAAATCAAGTAGAATCAATCAATAGAATCATAGAATATCTCAAGTTGGAAGGGACTTCTCCAGACTCCCAAGAAAACTAACGGAGAGATGTCCTGCAATGACATGGTCCAACTTTTTCAGTACCCTGAGATTACTCCTGTTGGGCCCCACAGATTTATAAATATCCAGCTGGAGCAGCATTTCTTGAACAAGTTGAGGAGTTTATCCTCTCCTTAGTCACAATCTTTCAACACGGGGCTCCAGGGATTCCAGGGCCCGTCATTGGTATTAAAGATAGAGGAACAGAAGGCATTAAATATGAAAGCATGGAGGCCATCAAGAGAACACAGTAATTTATGTCTGATTTACATTTATGAGCTGAGAATTCAAAATTTACTGGTGGGAAAAAGAATGGATTTTAGCATTCCTTCTGATCATTAGCACTGCTCAGTGATGATCTCCTATACCATATGCCATACCAAAAACGTGCAGTGTTGGAGAGGCCCTTCTTCAGTCTTTTCTCACATAGGGCCTCCATTTTCCTTTAGAAAATAAGTTTTTGCTGCAATGAAGTCAAGATACAAAAGATATTTTAAGAATGGGGTTGTGGGCAGGTTTTGAATATGCACGTTTTATAAGTTATTACTTAAGCATCTGAAAAATCAGATTTCCCAAGTATCTTAAAATATTTTGGAAATTTAAGACATCATGATCTTAAATGTTAATAATGATTCCCTAAGGGTCCTTCATATTAATTTGGAAATATCTAGTGTTTGAGTTCTCTTGCTTTATTAATTGCTCAAGAATATAAATCAATGATGAAATTACTGGGATTTTTTGAGGTGCTGAATGCACTTTAGGTTCAAACCAATTGATCTTCTTGTGAAGTTGACAGATCTCCACCTTTACTACACACATTAGTTATTTAGCCGCTTCCTCCCTTTAAAGGTATTGCCTATCAGGTATCTGTGAATATCATGCTGCAAACTATAAAACATTACAGAAAGTTTCTAAATAGAGGATAATTCTGTCCTTTTGTTCTCAGATTTCTTTTTCTCATACCAGCATGTCAGTCTGATGCAACCTAAGCGTGTTTTCTTTTTCTTGACCCTTCCTCTTCCTGGTTGCTCCTGTCAGAATCTTGCATGTGTATATGTGCTGTTTGTTCTTGCTGGCATCACAGGACTACACTGTGAACGCTAAGTGGTTTTAAAAAAATTAACACTGAAGAAGGATCTGAACAGTCTTCACAGTGTTTCTGTAACAAGAAAGATATGTGCAAGCAAATAAATAATCCTGATTTAATTGACATGTTTCTTCTCCAAGAGGAGAAAAAGGATTATATAGAGTCAGCCAATCAGTCGCTATAGCAAAAGACTGAAATTTAAAAATTGTACTTCTTGCTAACATAGCTTAATACTTTCAGTCAGAAACGTGTGCTGTTGTATTTTCTGTATGTAGTCTATTTTCTCAGCTGACTCATTAGTAGAATCAACTCTTTTCTTGTGTTTGTAGAATTACAGCTTTCTCTACCTCATCACATCTTTGACTCAGAAAAGCTGGTCTTACCTCAAAAGGATAAAACCCCTTTTGATTACCTGTATAAAAATGAATCTCAGGATGAAATCTGTATCTTGTCAAGTATATATGTTTAAGTTTTGTGTGATCTTTTTTTAGAGTACTTAAAAAAGAAAATACTAAGACCTTTCTGTTAAAGAAAAAAAGTTTTGTTTGGGTTTTTGATTGTTTTTATTTTTTTTCTCTAGCCTTCTAAGATAATTTGCAGCTCCTATTTATTCAAATAATGCCCAGTCCTGTACTTGTTATACAGCAAAATGTCTACTGACTGTACAAGACTTCAGGCTCAGTGAGGACTATAGTTGCCCACAGAATTTACAAGTTGTTTGACATTGTCTTATAATAATTAAATTATGATGTTGGCTTTTTTATAAACACAATCAATCTCTTTCAAAATGTAATGGGTTTGGTGTGGGGGAGGGGTTACAAGGTGAATGTGCTTTCACTTCTTGATTAATTGGTGTCATTACTGGTTAACTGCCCTGATTAAATATCTATTTAAATACTTCATTTTAGAGTTGGAATATCTCTTAATTTTACACAGCAATCTAATACTTGTTTGACTTGCTTACTTCACAATATCATAGCTTACATTTGGATGTTACTTTAACAGTCTTTTGTATAGAAGTCATTTTTGGAGGCAACATAAAAAATTAATCTATATTTTAAAACTAGAGTTTTCTCGCATTATGATACCTAGGGTATCAATTCATCTCACCTCACTTGAGGCACTATATGGAAGCAACTTATGCATATCTGTACGTTCCTTGTACTTCAGAACCCTTTGGAAGGATGTTCATTTTAATAAAGAATGCCTTTCTCCCAGTAACAATAATTCAGATAACATGTCCTCAAACAGTCATCTAAATCATATATCAAGAACTAGGAAGAATTAAACTGGATCTAGTGCCTAATGAAATATAATTCTTATTCTCTGTGATTCAGTGCCAGACTGAGATACGTAAATGTTTTCACAGCATTTCAAAGTATTAATGATTCTTCCAAAGGTGCCTGTTGTATAAAGGGTATCTATCCATAACCACTGTATAGAGTTTGACCTTAGCTCAGTGCCGGGTTTGTAATAATTTATACTTGGCTGTGGTCAAATGCAATAAGATTTTTTGACTCCTTTCACTCCAAAAAGGGCAAAGTTGTAATGTNAATGTGATTTTAGGGGCCAGTATTGAATCTCTTTTGAAAAGTAATCACTGGTGTAAGGCAGCCTTTTCTAGAGGAATTTAAATACCTGAGTAGCACTTCTAAGTTAAAAGGCACAGTTTAAACAGCTCAAAAATAATGGATGCTGGAAATCTCTAAGGGGAAAAAAAAAATCCTTCTCTTAAATTACAACTGTTTGGAAAATAGACAGCATTGAAAAGAAGGCCTTAAGTTTTGGAAAGACTAGGAATACAGATGGGATTTTGATGGACATAGATACTTATGAGATGATCAGAGTCACTAGAGATAGAAGGTTATAAAGCCAAGTGAAGGGCTTTACAATATACAAGTTTTTATACAATGAACCAACAAAAGGAGAGAATGAGAAAGACTGGAAGAATGGGGAGGGTCCTGTCCCTTTCACAAAAAACGTGTCTGTTATTGAACTTTCTGGGTCTATTATAAGCTTAAATTACCCAGTTACATTAAAGTATATTGTAATTTACATTGACTTATAACTGATCATTACAGAGATAACTCCAGTCAGAAAAAGAGTAAAAACATAAAAAGGAAACAACACAAAATCTCAATTATTTGAATATTAAAATGACTATTTATGTCAGCTTTGAACACAGGGTGACAGGAAGAATGTGAAAGGTTGTGTTTTTCTCCAAAATACTCCCAGGGCTATGTTGAGTTTTTTC
>VYZX01010588.1:4285-33411 GCA_013401335.1 Brachypteracias leptosomus
CAAATACAATGAGATGATGTGAGCTTAGATCCTTCTAGAATCCTAGAAACCTCTTTTGTGTATTTTTGATTTGTATTTCAGCTCTTGAGGAAAATGATTTAGATCTTTTAATGCCACTGGTTAGAGCATGAAACTAAGCAGCAGCAGAGATGGTTTGCATTGGGAAAGATATAGCTTAAAGAAACAGGTCTGGGAACCTCTGACTGGAAAACAATGTTAAATCCAAGTCAGTCAGCTATGGCTAGTATTTATTTTTAGGAGGAAGCTTGTGTTATGCATTAAACAATTTGATAGTGTCAATTCATTTATCACTTAGCATATGTTCGTCCCACTTTCCTACCACATTAAGAATTTCTCAAGAATTTCCTCTCAGAGAGGAAACTGAAGTACTGAAACGGTGATGTGAGAGTGTGAAGTGTGTTCCTCTGTAACCAATATCTATCTGTGATGCAAGGACTTCTGAACTGGACTTTCATGTATTGTTACACATGATACATACAATGCATGTGTGATAATACATCCTAGGAGAATTCCATTTCATTCTGTTGACATCACAGCTGTACCAAATAGAAGCACTAATAAAATTTTTAGATAGCTGCTGGAGTTGTCCCAAGAGTTATTGAATGCCAGAAGAATTTATTTCAATCAAAATAAAACTAAGGTGTCTGACCATAACCTTTGCTTTATTTAGGAACCACAGGGAATTTCTCAGATCACAGATCCCAGTCATTTGCTATCAGACAACACAACATACGATGAACTTAACGAAATCCATCATCAAATGAAAAGTTAATTGCAGCTGTCTTCCTGACAATTCATCTCCATTTTCAATCATACAGAGCTATTTAAAAGTGGCCAAAATGNGGTGAGGACTATGAGCAGGAATCTTCGGTAAACCAGGAGATAGCTAAGAATCTTCATGGTTGGTGGCTGGTAGATGAACTTTCCTGCAGAAACTGCCAAAAAATAGGTCTGACTTTAAATAGCTGACTCTGATTAATATTTTTCCAAGCTATCACCTTTAGCCATTGCTAAAGCAGGCCAGTAAACCAAGTTAAAATTAAATCTTGCTCTTTATTGTTTTAGTGAGTTTATTAACAGTAGGTTGATAAGATAAGTGTTCATCATAAACCAAGGCTAGATGTCAGCCTCCTCATGACTTTCTCTCCCTGCCCTACAAGTTTATGTAATGAGAGCAGGTTTTAGACAACTAGATAACAAAAAATCTCAGATGCTCCTCCAGTTACTATTGGCTTCAGTAGGAAATCAGAACATCTAATACACATAGAATATCAGTTCAAAAGCAAAATCACTTTACTGAATTCTTCATCTCCATTTGTGGAGATATTAAAAGCTTGATAGAACAAGGTCCTGCGCAACTTAACATAGGTCTGAACTTTGCTCTGCTTTGAGTAAAAGGTTGGACTAGATGACCTGCAGAAGTCCCTTCAAGCCTTAGTATTTCTATTGATTCTATCTGTCTAGAATTTGAAATACATGAGAAAACCAGCTTTTTTTCTGTCTTTCCTGGCATGATAGTTTATTTTCTCTTATGCAGAAACAGGATAGGTTTTCAAGGTGTTCCATGAACATCATATAAAGCTTTGAGGAAGGCTAAGAATAGGAGAGTTTCCGGAACAAAAGTAAAGAAATAATAAATCCTTTTGCTGAATTTTCCCATTTTTAATAAAAGAAAACTTGGTTCAGTCTTTGTTATACAACAGAATAGCATCAAATAAAGAAGAGGAAATGGTAGGAAAGAGGCTTGTACACTATCAGTGGGCGAAGATCAAAAGGGGAAGGAACACAGTTTCATGCTCAGGATCTTACATGAAGCAAAAAATTGGAAGAAGAGACAGATGAAGGAGCCTTTGAGCTGCCATTAGAACTATCCAAAGGTCAGGTAATAAAGTAGGCTTTTACTATCCATATAAATTTTTAATTATAAGGACCCCATGTGTCAGGATACAGACAAACCAAGTGATCATAATGTAAGTATTGTGGACAAACTTTTGGTTTCAGGAAGGTAGGACTTTGGTTTCACTAGGAAAGCAGTATTTTAGCTAGAACTGAAGGAAAGAACTGATTAAAAACTCAAAGGTGGGAAATAATTTGAAGATGAAAGTAATAATAAAATAACAGCTTTTGTTATTGCACAGAAAGAATCAGGAGCTGAGACTGAAACCTCCTGTGAAGATAATGTAAGGGATGAAGATGTTCAAGTGAACTAGTAGCTTTTGTCATTTATATAATGACAAACATGTTTTAAAGAGTTCAGAGACAGTGAGCAGAGCGAAATGTTATGGTGCCTGAAACAGGAAAGCTTCAAATATCCAAAAATGAAACAGGAATTGTATGGGATCTGAAAAAATTGGCTACTGCCAGAAAGGAATAACAAAAATATAAATTAATAAATTCAGGAAGATTGTTAAGGAAAATATCTTTCAGTTGGAGATGTCAAAGAAAATGTCTGTTAAAATGCCAGAAGAAAAGTAAAGGGATTTAGTAAACAAAACCAAAGACAAGCTGCAGATAGTACTGTAGTATTCAACACTTTCTTTGTTTGAGTCTTCACAAAGGTAAATGGCAGTCAAATCACTACTGAAATTAATTTTAACATGGAAAAGGGATGCACTATGGGCATAGTGCTGGCAGGAGTGATGAATATTTAGACCTAATATATGTATTCATGTCAACAGTTTAAGATGAAATCCACCCATAAAACATGGGTTAAAATTCATGCAGTAATCTGATAAATATTTTAGAATATATTTGAGTATATTCAGATATGTCATATATTTCAAAAACTGTGGAGGATTACAAATTCCTAGAAAATTGTTCAGGTGTACATGGAAATGAAATACGGCTAATACGTTACATAAGCTCAATCTAATTTTCTTCTTTTATGGAGCAACTAGCTTAGTGATTGAAAGTATAAAATATATGTATTTTATTTTATTTTAATTCAATTTTTGGATTAACTAAGAGCAATTCAGAAGTAAGCACAGAAATTATGTTCGAAGGGAAGTTATGTTTGGGTGCACAACAGGTAAAAAAATGTTCTTGTAACTTGTTGTTACAAATATTTCATATTCATACTTAGAGGACATTTCAAATAGGATTTATTCTGATTAATTTTCTAGCCTATAGTTTCATTAGTGGTTTGAATCATAAACTAGCAATGGGTAGGACAAAGATAATATCTTTCAGCTGATATTAGACCATAAAGGCTGTTTTATCAGCATTCTCAGACCATCATGGCTATAGCAAAATGCCGCATGGATATAGGCATACGCATTTCAGAGAAAAGGGAAAAGGGAAAGGACTTCCAGTACTAATCCAAGTGAATTATTGCTGATAAAGCAATAGAAATTGATCTGCAGAATTAGAATTTAAATTCTTGAGCTTGTCTGCAGTGCCTTGGTCTGAGACCTGAAGTCAGCCATCAGGCATGGCCAGGGCAAAACAAGGTGTTAAAAGGAAGAGGTCTCCTTCCAAACTTATACTCAGATGTTTCTGGAGCAGTCAAGCTTTTACAGGTAACCTGAGAATGGATCAACAGATAAAAGTTCAGCTAGATAATGAATTTGTAGGGTGTAAGTTTAGTGGAGGAAGGCTGAAGGCTTTCTGAGAAACCATGGAATTTGACATAAAACTTTTGTAATAGGCAGGAACCAAGAATAAGCAAAGGTATGGAAAACTGCTTACAAGGACCTTAAACATACACTTCTGCATGTGAAGAGGAAAGGGATTCTAATGTGATTTGAGGTATTACTGAATGCTTCAGTGAAAAAATGATAAATTCAGTTTGAAAAATAAGGGTGTATTTGCAACAACAACAAAAAAAATAGAAAAGAGGTGAAGTTTGTAGGGAGAAAGACTATTTCTCATTATACCAGCCACTGTTAGATGATCTGGATCTCTCACTCCCTAGCCTTCTTGGAATGCTTTATTTATTTTTGTTATGTCTTGAGTTAAGTGTGGACAAATCCTGGGCGTTTTCTCAGTAGCCAAAATGAGTTCTGTGGTTCATCTTTGCAGATTTCAGAGAAGCCACTGGGGATGATACTTTTATGCTGAAGTTTTTTCCAGATAGCTCTATTTGCAACTTGGCTGAGGACTACTGTTTCTTTCATACTTAAAGAAGAACTTGTGTGCTTAGAAATTCATAATTGAGTGGGGCAACACAGTAGAGAAAGTGTTTGAGAAAGAGGAAAGAAAAATTCAGATTCTTCCAAAAGATGATTTTGCCATAAACCAAAACAAGATTAAAGGACTTGCATGAAAGACAGTTATGAGAAATAAAATGGCAAGATGGACATCATCACATCCCAAAAGATATGATCAATAAAATAATAGTCATGACCCTACCAATTAGCAAAAAGGAAACACAAACTTTCCTAGGCATTATGTGATTCTGGAGAATGCATATTCCAGGTGATAGTCATCTTGTGAGTCTTCTCTGTTGAGTGGCCCAAAAGGACTATTTTTACTGAGGCTCTGAGCAACAACAAGCTGTTGAACATATCAAACAGCAGATAGTTCATGCAGTAGCCCATGGACCAGTCCAGATGTGAGAAATGTTTATGCTGCTGCTGGTGAGCATGACCTCAAATGGAGCCTCTGGCAGAAAGCACCTGGAGGCACTCAAGGTCAGCCTCTAAGGCTTTGAAGCTAGGGGTATAGGGCATTTCACTCAAAGATCTGAGTACTGTTATTGGGGATGGGTAAATGTAGTGTGTACTCCAGGGAGATTAAACCTTAGGGAAGAAATAACATGTGATTTGATTTGCATATAATAGGAAATACTACCTCAAGTACTTCACCTGAACCAGGATAGGCTTCACAGGAAGCCAGGCAAATACAGCAGTGACCCAACTTTAGTCAGTAATTAAACACAGTATGCCATCTTGCCCATCCTAAGCAACTATCATAACACATGAAGCCCTAGTCATGGATTAAACAAACTCACTGGATATTTTATGAACTTTTTACAGGGATGAATTGCTGGGGCCTGGACTGTGGGCCCTGAGTTGGAGCTGACCTATGGATGAGTCACAACCCAGCAGTGTGTTTTGTTCCTCAAGTGGTTTCAGGCCCCAGAGGCAGAACCTGGCCCACCCGTGTGAGGACCAACCTTCCCCCAGGTGATCATGGTTGTGGTGGTGGGCTATGCCAGAACTATATGAATCACGAACCCATCAGTTGGAAGTATGTTTCTGTTGAAAAGAGTTCCTGTAGAAGAGAGTTCCTTTTGGGGCTAGTTGGAAGAGCTTCTTAGTTGCTGTGCTGTCTCTCAGTGGTGTGTTCCCACCTTGGCTCTTGTGGTGGCTGCTT
Source organism: Brachypteracias leptosomus (assembly GCA_013401335.1). NCBI lineage: Eukaryota > Metazoa > Chordata > Aves > Coraciiformes > Brachypteraciidae > Brachypteracias > Brachypteracias leptosomus. The sequence continues at coordinate 9,623 of VYZX01010588.1, forward strand.
TGAGATGATGAAGAGCAAGAATACGTAAAAGATGAAGTTATGTTGAGGGGATGTTGCTGAGTTTGGTGTTGGCCAATGAAATGAGAGAAGAAGCAGCATAACAGGTAACACATAGATTAAAGGAATGACATCTGTATATATATATATCACATAATAGGAAGGAGGGTGGTGTGTAATGGGGATGTAAGAACTGAGCATAACAAAATGACATGGAATTAGGGATGGAGATTGCACTGCGTCTAGCTAGAATGGATGGATTTTGTTCATAGTAGCCTGTATGGTGCTGTTTTAGATCTTGTGATGTTTTGGATTTCTGACTGAAAGCATAGATAAAAAAAAATGCTGAGCATTCCTTCCACAGCATCTAGATATTCCTATTCTGCCCTCCCAGTGAGTAGATCGGGGATGTGCAAGAAGTTAGGAGGGTACACAGCAAAGGCAGCTGACCCAAGCTGGCCAAAAGGATATTTCATGCCACATAAAATCATGCTTAGCAATCAAAATGGAGGGGATGGATCACTTTAGGAAGAGAGACATTGCTCAGAGGCTGGCTGAGCATCAGTGTACTTGTGGAAGGTGGTCAGTGATTGCCTTTGTATCAATTGTTTTTGTTTGGGTTTTTGTTGTTGTTTATGCTTTCCCTCGCTTATTAAATTATCTCACTTTGAGATAGTTGGAGGGTTAGGTTTTTTGGTTGGTTGGTTGGGGGTTTTTTTTAGGTTTTGTCACTTTTGCTCTTCCGATCCTCTCCCCTGCCTCACTGGGGACAGAGCAGATGAATAGCTGGGTGGTGCTTAGCTGCTGAATTGGGTCAAACCACCACACCTTGTTAATGGCCTTGTAAGTTACCATTACTGCTCTTTACCTTATCACGAATTTATCTTTTGGCTGTCACAGATACAATGATGATACTACTGTACAAAACTAAGAGGAACATCAGTTGAGTGATACTTCCTGGGAATTTCAAAAGCATGCAAAAACTTACTGCACTGTTCAGCAGGGCAGGATCCTTGGAAATGTGGAGAAAAATAAATCAGTATTTCCTTGTCAAAGGTTGATCATATGGGATTAGCAAAATACCTTTACAGAATGAGATAAGCAACATTTTAGAACAGCATGTCTAATCTAGTAGCAAAGTATGACTAATTACTGTAGCAGAATGTCTGTGTATCAATGCAAGAGCTGTTAAAACAGGTAAGGTACTGCCTGAAGGGAAGACAACAGTGGAAGAACAATCAGAGCAAAGGAATGTTATAAAAGCACCTTCTCAAAGATATAAAATAAAATTTTGTAAAATTATAAATCCCTTAATGATTGTCAAAATGGTACTTATTGATAACAATATTGAGAGGCATTAAAAAGCTAATTTTGTTGATAATAGAAGAACTTGAAAGCTTGAATTCTGACATTTTCATGTTCTAAAACATATTGTGGGTAGAGAAGAAAGCTCCAGAAATGGCTTGAGTAAGCAGCATGGTGGGATTCACTTTTAACTTTACATATTCATATTTAAACTGATTGCCATAACCTTTTTTCACAATCTACAGAGAGACAGAAGTACTTCCACCTTGCTCAACTGATGTGCTTATACCAGGCTGAGCGGGATTACACTCTAAAGATGAGTGTTTCTCTTCACTGACTACAAAAAGCCCTAGGCAACTGGGTTGGAGCAAGGTGTCTAATTTTCAGATGTCTGTGTTAGAAGATAGAGCACATCTGTCCTGCTTATTTGAGGAAAAAGTCTTAAGAAGCTATCTGAAGACAAGAATGGTTGTAAAAGACCTGGAGGACTGAGCAAAGAACAACTCCCTGTGCATTGGGTCTCAGAGTTTAAGCAAACAGGATATATAGCATGTACCCATCAATAAACAAGATTGCGCTGGAACTATAAAAAACTTCATTATTACTGTTGAATAATTAGCTTTCACTCCCTCTTCATCATTGCAAAAAGTGGAAAACATCTCTAATTTTGTGTATTAATTTACCAGTGGCTGGGGTCAAGATGTTTCTGTATTACCAGTGAAAAATTAAATATCTTTAGTATGAACCCAACATGTATTAGCAGCTTTTGAAAGATGACATTGAAAATAAATGTTTACTAAGCAGAAAGCATGGAAATTAAATCAGAAGCACTAATTCTCCAAGATCTTACATATTCTGCACGGCTTTTAACCAGCTAAGAAAATTTTGCCTGGCTGCTTCCCATTGTTACTGCTCATTATTTTTTCACAAAAACTTAACAGCTTTTGGGACTGAAAATTCTATTTACATCCCCAGAAAACATTTGAAAAGAATGAGACTCTCCTCTTCCCTCCCTTTCTCCCTGTTATAGCTGTGAAAGCAGTCAGAATTACACTGAAGATTGTTGGCTGAACTGAGTGTGTAGCCACAGTTGTCTCCCACCAGACACAGTGTCTCCCATCAAATCAGTAGCAAAGAGAAGCAATAATATGGAAGTGCTGGGCCCTGGTCAAGATTTGCTTCTCTAAAAACTAGAAGGGAATCAAAGCAACAGATATCGGGGAAAATGCAACACCATACCTAAGATTTAACACTTTGGGATGCTGGATGAAATTCCATCCTGAACTGCTCCCATTCCTAAGTACATATCCAACATGATGACAGACAACTGCTCCAACAACTCTAAATGCTAGAAAAACTAGTTTAGTAAATTTTTATGTGAATGCAATTTTATGCATTTTAAACTGTTTTTTAAATTTTACTACTAGTTGGCTTTTTTTAAACTGTCTCCTAAGGAACAGTCTCTTCTAAGTGTAGCAGAGTGCTATTAGGGACAACAAAATTTGTATGGAAAAGGAACTAAACCAACATGCAGAGCATTTAGGAAAAAAAAAAAAAGTACCTTTCTGCAGTTTTAATAGCATGAGATTCAAGATTCAAGACTTAGCCATTCATAATCCAGGAGGTTCCTCCAGTGCATCGATGATAACTTCTTGATGCAAATGGTGGATGAGCCAAATAGGAGAGGAGCACTACTGGATCTCATGCTCACTAAAAAGCAGGGTCTGGTTGAAGCGGTGAAGGTTGAGGGCAGCCTTGGCACTCATGAGATGGTGGAGTTCAGGATCTTGTGCAGTAAGAACAGAATACCAAGCAGGATCACAACCCTGGACTTCAGCAGGGCTGACTTTGGCCTTTTCAAGCAATTGCTAGGGGAAATCCCATGGGACAGGGTACTAGAAGGTAGAGTGGCCCAAGATAGTTGGTTAGCATTCAAGGACCACTTGAGCATCCCAGTGGTTAGGAAATCAAGAAAGGGAGCCAGGAGACCTGCATGGTTAAACAGGGAACTGCTGGGCAAACTCAAGTGGAAGAAGAAAGTTTATGAATCATGGAAGGAGAGGATGGCCACTTGGGATGACTGTAGTCAGAGGGTGTAGGGAGGCACTTAGGAGAGCTAAGGCCTCCTTGGAGTTAAACCTGCAAAGGAGCACAAGGGCAACAGGAAGAGTTTCTTCAAATACATTGCAGATAAAACTAACACTAGAGGCAATATGGGCCCACTGTTGAATGAGATGGTTGCCCTGGTGACAGAGGATATAGAGAAGGTGGAGTTACTGAATGCCTTCTTTGCCTCTGTCTATGCTGCTGGAGGCTGTCCTGAGGAGTCCCAGACCCCTGAGGCCCCAGAGGAAGTCAGGATAAAGGAGGAGTTTTTCTTGGTTGATGAGGACTGGTTACGGATCAGTTGAGCAATCTGGATGTACATAAACCCATGGGCCCCGATGGGATGCACCCACAGGTGCTGAGGAAGCTGGTGGAAGTCATTGCTAGGCCACTCTCCATCATGCTTAGTAAATCATGGAGAACAGGTGAGGTGCTTGAGGACTGGAGGAAATCAAATGTCACTCCAATTTTCAAAAAGGGCAAGAAGGACGACCCAGGTAACTACAGACCAGTCAGCCTCACCTCCATCCCTGAAAAGGTGAAGGAACAACTTGTCCTCGGCACTGTCTCTAGGTATATCAAGGACAAGAAGGTCATTAGGAGCAGTCAGCATGGCTTTACCAAGGGGAAGTTGTGTTTGACCAACCTGATAGTCTCTTATGAAGACATAACTGGGTGGATAGATGACGGTAGTACAGTAGATGTGGTTTATCTTGATTTCAATAAAGCATTTGACACCGTCTCCCACAGCATCCTCACAGCTAAACTGAGAAGGTGTGGTCTAGATGATCAGGTAGTGAGGTGAATTGTGAACTGGTTGAAGGAAAGAAGTCAGAGATTTGTGGTCAATGGGGCAGAGTCTAGTTGGAGGCCTGTATTGAGTGGAGTCCATCAGGAGTCGGTTCTGGGACCAGTACTATTCAATATATTCATCAACGACCTGGACGAGGGAACAGAGTGCGCTGTCAGTAAGTTTGCTGACGACACCAAGCTGGGAGGAGTGGCTGACACACCAGAAGGCTGTGCTGCCATCCAGTGAGACCTGGACAGGCTGGAGAGTTGGGCGGGGAGAAATTTAATGAAATACAATAAGGGCAAGTGTAGAGTCTTGCATCTGGGAAAGAAAAGTTGGGGACTGACCTGTTAGAGAGTAGCATAGGGGAAAGGGACCTGGGGGTCCTGGTGGACAGAAGGATGACCATGAGCCAGCAATGTGCCCTTGTGGCCAAGAAGGCCAATGGCATCCTAGGGTGTATGAGAAGGGGTGTGGTTAGTAGGTCGAGAGAGGTTCTCCTACCCCTCTACTCTGTCCTGGTGAGACCACATCTGAAATATTGTGTCCAGTTCTGGGCCCCTCAGTTACAGAAGGACACAGAACTGCTTGAGAGAGTCCGGTGCAGAGCTACAAAGATGACTAAGGGAGTGAAGCATCTCCCTTATGAGGAAAGGCTGAGGAAGCTGGATCTCTTTAGCTTGGAGAAGAGGAGACCGAGGGGTGACCTCATCAATGTTTATAAATACGTAAAAGGCGAGCATCATGAGGATGGAGCCAGGCTCTTCTGAGTGATGGCCAATGATAGGACAAGGGGCAACGGGTGAAAGCTGGAGCATAAGAGGTTCCACAAAAATATAAGGAAAAACTTTTTCATTGTGAGGGTGACAGAGCACTGGAACAGGCTGCCCAGGTGGGTTGTGGAGTCCCTTTCTCTGGAGACATTTAAAACCTGCCTGGACATGTTCCTGTGTGACCTAGTCTAGGTGGTCCTGCTCTTCAAACAATATGTGAGCTCTATCTCCAGGCTGAGGATAGAAATCATTTGCTTGTTGTGTTCCTATGGTTGTGGCCTGATTTGCTGAAGATGCTAGTTAAACCCTAGAAGATACTTTTTCTTTCCAATTTTCCTTCCATTTCTGTTTCTAAACTACAGAACTGCTGGGAAAGTGCTGTTTGGAAGAGATTATTGACAACTTTTGGAGAAGCAGCTCACAGAAAACACATGAAATCTATTTTCAGCATATGATGATGATAGCTCACCTGGCCTTTTAAACAAATATAGTTATACTATTAACTTTTCTTTTAATTCTTAATGTAAGTTAGATTTAAACTCTTAAGTATAAGTGAGACCTAGTTTGCCGTTCGTTCACTTTCTGAAGTTCACAGCTGCAGCTTGTCACATAGGCAAGAGATAAGGGAAACAGTTTGAACTAAGCTGGGAAAGTAATTGCTTTGAACTGTAAATTTTCAGAACTGTTAATCTCTAAGACATTCCAGGATAAGAGAGACGAGATCGTCTTGGAAGAGCCTGACACAACAAGATCAGTCCTGCGAATGGCAGAACATCTTTCACAAACAAACGCCAATTACAAGGACAAAGAATCAGGAGATAAAGGATGAAGTAACGACCACCACTATTCAAGTGCAAGGGACATTTTAGTATTTTAATGAGTTCCAAAAGATACCACCTTTCATGTTAATTATCTGGGGAATGGGAGGGATCTGAAGGTTTAAATAGGGGCATTTTTATTTTGAAGGAGCTAGCCCCCACTCTCTGGCATCAATAAATGAATGCTATTTTCAGAAACTTCAAACTTAGTCTCTGGAAGTTTTTCTACTCAGGCTGACTTTTATGGTATCAATGAGAGAAGAAGAAACACATTTTATACCTACATTCAATCTGTGTTTCTGAGTGGATGGAACCTTGAATACATTTCCAGACTCCTTACTGCATAAAAGCAAATGAACTGAAAAGAAACAAAACTCAATGATTTGACTCTGGAAATTTTAAAGACTAGAAAGTTCATTATTCATTGTAAGGACATTATATCATTCCTTTTAGCTTTGAATATAAACACACTATACCTGAAGGACATTAGTGCCATGGTTTTCAAGATGACCTGTACTTACAGCCTTTCTCTTTGAATCAGTTCAAGTGCTTCAGCAATTACTATATAATCCTCCCTCTTTCTGAAGCAGAATATTCTCTTTTAATGACACTAGATAGAGTATCCTGCAATATAGCTGTGGCAGGTACAGCTGCCCCGACAACAAAACAGGGTGTGTCAGAATAGTTTGCAACAGACTGCACCTGAGGGTGATTAACTGGTACCTCAGGGCTTAGACCCTTAGCCTGTTTTGTTTGGGCTTGTTCCTTTTAGCCAATTAGAATGACCACAGTGCACCCTTGACTTGAGTATAAATTGACTTCCACCTGGGAACTAGTTGAGATAGTTTATCATAGAGTAGTGGGCTTAGCAGTTGGATCCTTCCCTGTGTGCCTTACCTTCTCTGGTGAGTGATGAGTTTGGGCATTTGTGCAGGAGATTTCCCTTTTGGTAGTGAGCGTGTGCCCATTTTGGTTTGTCTTTTATTGAGGCTTGGCTATTAGTTGTGTAGTAGACAAATTCCTGATGGACATCCAAACCTGTTAGGAGTGCTGGGTTAATAAATCTGCATTTTAATAGTTGTTGCTTTTTATTTTGGGGGTGTCTCCATGACAATAGCTCTAGACAGAACTCCTGCAATATACTAATTTTTCATCCTGGGTACTCTATTCCTGTGAGTCTTTTATACCTGAAGAACACCCTGAAAGCTTAAAAAGACCCTACAACTTGAAACTGATTATATTAATCTGTCTCTACATCAATCTGCTTCTCCTAAACAACTCCTTGATAATGCTTCTCTTCACCTGTAAACTGTGAGTTAATTTCAGAACTGGAAGCAATTTAGCTTCAACAATGCAATATTGTGTCTACAGTAACTAAGTTCTGCTGAGAGTGTTACTTTGATGGAGCATGGCATTAATCAGATGAGTCCTATTCCACATACAGGAACCCATCCTGGAAACCTACATGAGGGACCTACCACTCACCTTCCAATGTATAAGTTATTCACTTGGCCTGGACTTCTTTGTTGAGCAGGTCCTCTTGATGAAGGAATTGCCATGCTTCTACTTTGTCCAATGTTTTGCTCCACCCTCATTCCAGAATGAATGCCTCAGCCTTCTGTTCATGGTTGTCCAATGTACTCCTTTTAAGACCAACAGTAAATCTGCCTTTAGACAACTGATAACCACATTCCTAAATTCTGGCAAACTTCCCTTGACAACTATCAGTATGTGATGAAAAGAACTCAGGTCTTCAAAAACTTTCCATCTTTCTCCATATCCTTGCTCACTGACTGAACAGGCAATAGTATCATTCTTTCAGAGATACATCCTTCAGGCTGCTGTCACGTGACTCTGGCACAATACCAGAACACCAACCTTGAATAATTTATAGGCCTAATTCACCGTTTAACAAGTTTTTGCCTCCCTAAAATATGGCCTGCATGTTTATTCTTTTTGAAAGATTGTTACGTAGTTGGTGCTGTGTGAATCCAAGACTGTTGTGTGCACCAAAACCTTTAACTTGTAGTAGATCTACATGGACAAGTCTTCTTAGCAGGAGAGACACTCCCAAAGACTGGGTGAGTCTCTGTGTACACCAAGGCAACTATACAGTCAGATCTGTTTGCCATACAACATAGTCTAATGCTCTCCTGGAGTTTTAGCACAAGTTTTTTAGACTTCTTCACACTGGAATGTGTACATTTGTAGAATCATAAAATGGTGTGGATTGGAAGGGACCTTTAAAGGTCCGAACCCCCTGCAGTGAGTAGGTACATCTTTAACTAGATCAGGTTGCTCAGAGCCCCATCCAGCCTGACCTTGAATGTTTCCAGGGACGGGGCTTCTACCACCTCTCTGGGCAACCTGTGCCAGGGTTTCACCAACCTCATTGTTAAAAATTTCTTCCTTATATCTAGTCTAAATCTATTGTCCTTTGGTTTAAAACCATTACCCCTTGTCCTGTTGCAACAGGCCCTGCTAAAGAGATTGTCCCCATCTTTCTTATAGGCCCCCTTTAAGTATTGAAATGCCACAATAAGGTCTCCCTGAAGCCTTCTCTTCTCCAGGCTGAACAACCCAAACTCTCTCAGCCTTTCTTCATAGGAGAGATGCTCCAGTCCTCTGATATAATTTTTGTGGCCCTCCTCTGGACCTGCTCCAAGAGGTCCATGTCCTTTTTGTGCTGACGGCTCCAGTGCTGGACAGAGTACTCCAGGTGAGGTCTCACCAGAGTGGAGGGGCAGAATCATTTCCCTTGACCTGCTGGACACAATTCTTTTGATGCAGACCAGAATACAGTTGGCTTTCTGGGCTACGAGTGCACATTGCTGGGTCATGTCCAGCTTTTCATCCGCCAGTACCCCCAAGTCCTTCTCTGCAGGGCTGCTCTCAATCCCTTCATCCTCTATCCTGTATCAATTCTGGGGATTGCCCCAACCCAGGTGCAGGACTTTGCACTTGGCCTTGAGATTCACGCAGGCCCACTTCTCAAGCTTTTCCAGGTCCCTCTGGATGGCATCCCATTCCTCTGACATGTCAATCACTGCACCAAACTTGCTGTCATCTGAAAACTTGCTGAGAGTGCTGCTCCCACTATGTCATTAATGAAAATATTGAACAGCACTGGTCCAGGTACAGACATCTGAGGGACACCACTTGGTACCGATCTTCACCTGGACATCAAACCGTTGACCACTATCCTCTGGATGTGACCATCCAACCAATTTCTTATCCACTGAACGTCCACCCATCAAATCCATATCTCTCCAATTTAGAGAGAAGGATGTTGTGGGGAACCATATCAAAGCCTTACAGAAGTCCAGATAGATGACGTCCATTGATGTAATCACTTGATCGTAGAAGGCCACTAGATTGGTCAGGCAGGACTTGCCCTTGGTGAAACCATGATGGATGTCTTGAATCACCTCCCTGTCCTCTAGGTGCCTTAACACAGCTTCTAGGGAGATCTGGTCCATGATCTTCCCAGGCACAGAGATGAGTCTGAGTAGTTCCCTGGGTCCTCATTTCTACCTTGACTTCACTTGACTACCATACTTTTAAAAGATTACGAAGGGTGACTTGGCAACTACATTAACCAATTCCCTCAGAATTCATCAGGGATGACTCTTGTCAGGTCCCATAGACTTACATATGTTTTCCTCATATAACAAGGTGTTAGACACTGTGTTAGAGTAAGCACAGACTTGTAAGCCTCTTTGTTTCATGAAGATCTAATAGCATTCCTCAAACTTATAAAACACAAACTTGGCAGTAAATTTCTAAATATATTTCTGAAAATAGTGCACAATTTTCAGCAAACAATCTGAGTTACATAAAAAGCAGATGCCACCTGATTAAATACCATACTATGCTTTTGATTTTCATAATCTTGGAGGAGGAATTTTGCTTTCAAACTAGTCCCAGGACAGGGTTTTCAGTTTTGGAAGAATCCATGTTCAAGGTCTGGTTAGATGAGGCTTTGAGCAACCTGATCTAGTGGAAGCTCTGTCCCTGTCAACAGCAGGGAGTGGACTAGATGATCTTTAAAGGATCCCTTCCAATCCAAACCATGCTGTGTTTAGTCTCAAAGAGATGCAAAAGCAACAGGAAAAAAAGTCTGCCTAGAATGGCAATATAAAATGTAGCTTTGTTCTCAGAGGACTTTCCTTCTTGACAGTAAAATATATTTTACTTGGCTTTCTGTCAGCTAAAATTTGAGTCAATAGTACCATAATGATGTCTGTTGAGAAACAACATGAGAAGGAAAAATATTTAAATCATTTTATCAATTGTTTGCTACCTTAAGAGGGTTTTTATGTTTAATTATTTCAGATGATGACAGCTAATTGGAAGTGGTGTAATTATACTTTTGTAACTGATGTTGTCTGTGTGTTAGCATGTCATCAACCATGATGGCTTTTGTCTAAGATATTTGATCAGTTTTGTTACTGTTGAGGAAATATGTTAAACAGTCAAATCATTAACTATTATCTTTTGCTTAGACAAGTTCAACTTCTGCTTCCTTGGAAGCCAGAAAGGATAAATTATTGCAAAGAAGAGTACTACATTTATTCTGGTGAAACACAAAGTTGTATAATGTGTCAAAAACATGTAGGACTTTTTAACTGTTCAATGTCACTATGTTAAATTTCTCAGTGGTATAATTATTCTAAACTGATCATTCTTAGACTTAATCTTATTAGTAACTATGAAATGGAAAAAAAATAATTTTAATGGCTTGCTTCCTTTCAGTAAAAGACATTTATATTTTGATTTTATTAATACACTTTAAAAGCCCCTTTTTTTTTTTTAATATTCCTCCATTATTTTTGACTTTGTGGGAAAAGAAATGTGCTTCTCCTCCCCCTCCCCTCCCCCCCAGCAGAATTTTATTGATCAAGTTTCTGTTATATTATTCATATGCTCTCCAAATTCAAGTTGTAGGAACATAATTCCACTTTCTTTTCTTGGTACAGATTTTTTCATTCTTTGTTAAAAAAGAAAACTTCATATTAATACTTTATCCTCCAAAATGGTATCTTCTTTTCATAACTGTCCACATGTAAAAGCACATTAAAAAATACATCTTTTAAGGGATAGTTATGTATAAATACTTCATAATATTTTTGAGTCTGGAGGTCTGTCTTCTTCTCTGTCAATATTCTTACATACTTTTTGTCCTTATAAAGTTTACCAAACTGCTAGATGAGCTCATTCAGAATTTTCCTCATTGACAGATATATTTTTAGCTATTCTTCAGCCCCATTGTCCTTGTTCCTTCCTTCAATTTTCATTCATCCTTTGTCTCTCTTTCAGTGACCAGGTTATCATCAGCAATAAAATTTTGCAGTCAATTATGTTTATAAGGTCCTGAGAATATTTCACAGCCAGATTAAAGCCAAGTTTATCTTACTCAAGACTTTACTTCCTAATCATTCACTAATTTTTTGTGATATATTTAGATATATTTACTCAGGGATTCCAGTGAAGTGAGCCAGGCTCATGGAGCAAGCCACTGCTTCAACAAGAGAGTACTGTACTAGCACACATGTCATAGCACCAGCTCCATTCAGCATGGTTGAGGAATTTTCCTTTTAACAAAGTTGAAATTTCAAGCTGAAACTGCAGAGATGAGAGGAGACTGCAGCCACTTTACTTCCATGGGGGTGAAGTAGAAGTGAGTGGAGATAGTCTCTGCTCCTGCTTTCATGCCCATGTTCATGTGTACTTATTTCACTACTGGCTGAAATTAATCATAGAAAATTAAGGTAGCTATGTCATTAATAACATCTTAAGAATAGTCCAAAATGCAGAAGCAGTGCTGGGATGTCTGCACGTACATCCGCATTGTCCCAGTGTCTACACTTTCCATGTCAAGAGTGATGTGGATTGCAGCCATAGCAAGATCTGTGGCTGTCATGTTAAAGAAAGGCAGTTCAACTTTGAAGAGTAAGTTCTGCTTGATAAGAATATATTTTCATAGATTAGCATTCAGCATTATCACAGGGATTCTCTGAAGAAGTAATGGAGTGACAGGAAAAAAGTCACCTGAAAAGTTATTTTTGAAAAGAATGAGATGAAAAATGACCAAATGTAAATTCTCTTATACCCACATAATTAATCTGCATGAATAGCAAGTATCTGCCTTAATTTAGATAAAGTGTTTGCAACTTACTATCTTACAGGAAGTTTTACTGAGTTTGACAGCGATACCCTTAATGTGTCATGAGATAGGTAACGCGAGACTTCATATGCCATGCTAGAAAAGTTTTTTCTTTCAAGAAAACTGTTTCTTGTGGGATGCAAGTGCAGCCTCATAACAGGAGAGCATGTTTATATCAATATGATTTAATCAACAGTGAGGAAAAACATGTATTTACTGAAAGAGTGGTTAGGCACTGGAAAAGGCTGTCCAGGGAGGTGGTGGAGTCATCATCCCTGGAGGTGTTAAAAAATTGAGATGATGTAGTGCTTTGGGACACGGTCTAGGGGTCAGCAAGATGTTGGAATGAAGGCTGGACCTGATGACCTTAGAGGTCTTTTCCAACTAAATGATTCTATTTAAATGAAAAAACTTTTCCATGATTAAAGACTGAAAAAATTCAGATGTGAAATCATACTGTAAATCTCCCTTTTAATCCTGTAATACATTTATTAAAGCAATTCAGAAAAAATACAGAAGTGAAAAATACTAATCCATAATTGCTTAACCACTAGTATTTTTTTTAAAAATAGACCAAGTTCAGAGATCAGGTCCAGATAAGGCTCTTCCATTTTGCCTCATTTGAATCAGTATTGAAGTCTAACAACCTGAAAGATCAGGGAGCACTAATAGTGAGGTTTGGCTAGCACTCACACCCTCCTCCCTTATTCTGAAATACTTATTTCAGATTCAAAGCAAGCTGTAAGTTAGTATTGTAGGGCCATGCCATTTTTCTATAAAGATTCAGAATTTTTCTTAATTGTACATAAGAGGATATGCAAAAATCACAGAAAGGGTCTGTTACTTTGCTATTAGACGTAATTCTCAGCTTGTACTTAGGATTTTAAGATATTTTAAGATAATTTTTTTTCCTGTATGTGAATTCCAGGTCTTCAGCAATTGTTCATATAAAGCCTACCCATGCCATCCTTTGAAATCAACAGTTCACAGTACACAGTGGCTACCTAATAAATAACATATCTGTTCAGTCCCTGGACTACAATGCAGTCCAGGGAAATATTCACATTCCCTCAAGAGCTGACCATGATGGAATAAAGAATAGAAGTCATGGTGATTCTCCACAGAAATGGCTACTTGTATGTAAAGGAGCAGGGCTAGGACTTCTGAAATGCGCTGTTTAATTGGACAGCCCCCATCCAACACCTAGAAATGTTCTGCAGAAGTCTCTGAGTCCAGATAATGAATTTTCATTGAGCCTCCTGCAGAATTCTACAGAAATTAGTCCCCCAGCAGAACCTTGAAACTCCCTGGCTCCCTACTAGCTCATCACACACCACTGAGCCTCCAGCCTCCGAAGTCAATGGGCTCACACAAGTTTACATCAGTGGTGGGCAAGGCTTCTCCAGCAAATGATTTCAACAAAATTCAGTGGATGGATTTACAGCATGCCAGCTACTACCTTTGTGCTGCGGATCTGAAGCAGGAATCTGACACCAGATCCAGTGTGTGTAAATCAAGAAGAAAGTGACACAAAACACACTTTACAGGTCAGAAAACACAAATGTCTGTCTTACAAATCAACAGCCTTTACATTTATAGGAAAGCCTTCATTAGCTGTATATTTGCAATTCCCAAGAAATTATGAAGAAGGAGAAGAGCTATACAAGTCCAAAAATACGTAAAATTTGTTAGTCTAAAATTCCTTACTGAAATTAGTTATGGAGAGACATTAATCACTTTACCCTCTAAGCTGGCTTCAGGTCACTACCTTTACTCTTAATCTTTGCAAAGATTAACAATCAGCCAATTTATATATATAGCTCTGTAAAAGATTTACTGGTTTAGATTGTAAGAATGAGTTCCAGATATCCCTGCAAGCTTCCTGTCTTTCTTGTTCTTTCAAATAAAATCCTGGATTATGTTCTCTTCCCAGCCACCTCCCTGCCTTCCACTCCCCCTCAAAAAATCATCCAGACATAGTGGAATAATAACTGTAAAAAATTTAAAAACAAACAAAATGTATTTTTTTCTGACTTTTTCAGAACAGGGTCTTTTATTTCTAAAATATATCCTGAGTGATTGTAACTTTAGTCATAAAGAAGGCAGAAGCAAATAGTTCAGGGAAAAAGATTGTATTTTTGTGTGCTGCTGGGTAGCAAGACACAGCAGCTCTGGGCTCTCAATGGCTGGATTCTTACAAAGTAACTGAACAGCAGTAGCTTAAATGAACTTCTTGGCCAGCTGTTGGATACACTTTAAACAAATTGTCAGCATTTCGACTAAATTAACCATTTCTTTCCTGTTGTGTGACACAGTAACTTTCATGGAAAAAAACACCCGGAATCCCAGGTCAACTTCCCTTTTGTTATGAAAAATGTTGTTCCCTACCTGACTCTACAGTTTAAAATCTCACTATAACACACCTACTTGTTCAATACAAAGGAATTACATCTTGAAAACAAGAATTACATTCCCAGCTCTGGTACTCTGTTGTTCCCTACCTGACTCTACAGTTTAAAATCTCACTATAACACACCTACTTGTTCAATACAAAGGAATTACATCTTGAAAACAAGAATTACATTCCCAGCTCTGGTACTCTGTTGTTCCCTACCTGACTCTACAGTTTAAAATCTCACTATAACACACCTACTTGTTCAATACAAAGGAATTACATCTTGAAAACAAGAATTACATTCCCAGCTCTGGTACTCAAGCCAGACTGACACTGTACCAACTATTCAGGCTTTCTATGTTTAACCCCCTGACAGGGGCAATACACCTCCCTTTTTCCTATCTCCCATTTTGGGATTGGCACAGTTCAACTCTGGCTCATCCCACACCTCAGCTTTTCCTACAGGACATCTCCACTGGGCTTGCTGCTTTTCCCTGAGAAGGGTGCAACTAACAGCAATCATTGCCTGAACAGCCAAATTCCTCCTGCCTGCCCACAGCTGTCAGCAGAAAGCAGAGACCAGCTCTACAGCCCCAGTCCAGTGGAGGGATGGTAGCCTGACCCATGGTTTCCAAAGACAGATCTGTCTCTTCTGGCTGCTGAGACAATTTGCAGTAGAGATTACTGCTCTCTGTGTTAATAGCATCCACCAAGTGGGCTCCCATTTCATTTCGGGTCCTTGTATTCTAGCTATGTACAGACAATAAGGACTGCTAACCCATTATAGCCAAGTATGATAAGAGGGTCACGACAGATTTTAGCTCTCCCTTACAGGACATACATGTTGTGTATTTATGCAGACACACACCCCTTCCCCAGGTTTTCTGAAAAAAGACAATAGGGGGTTAATGAAAGTTTCTGTCAGATTCTGGAAACTCTCTCCTGGCTAATCAAGCAGTCTGCAAATTCCTCTGTCACAAGGTTCAATGCCTCCACATTCCTCCGCAGAGTGTCAGGGTGATCTAACAACAGGAAACCTGCTGCTGCCGGTTGCAGAGCAACCAAGGAGAGAAATTTTTTGTATTACAACAATTTGGTCTTCAGACAGCCTCAAGTTCGTGGTGCTGGGGAATAGCTGACCACAGCTGGGTGATGAGACTGAAAGCTGTCCACAGCTTTGAAGTTTCCTCCCTAGACCATTTCCTTATAGGGCTCCTCAAAGACAACCAAGTGGCTTGAATGCTTATTAAAAGAAGAATCAAAACAAAACCAACCAGGCTTTATTATAATATAAAATGACTCAGCTAACATTCTAAATAGGAAAAAAATGAGCTGGTTAAAATGCTAATAAAATGAAATACGTAAATAGTATTGCTTATACGTAGCTCTCCCTCTCCAACATGATCCTTTATTCTGGTCTTGGTTTAGCCAGTTTTGTGGCTTCCTGACCATAGCAAATTCTGCACAGCCTTCTCTGATCTGGAGAGGCTTCCCTTTGATCCTGCCAGACGCTGGCTGGCTGCTCCCTGCTCCTTGCAGTGGTTCCCATCCCTGAGCTCAGGTTTCCAGCTCCGTACCTTGCTCCCTTACTACCTCCTCCTGATGGCTTTTGAGCCTGACCAGTCCCTCAGCTTGCTTCCTTGCTCAGGAGCAATTTCCTCCATCCTGCCTTCTTTCCAGTTGGCTGTAGCTAGCCTAGTTTCTATTTAAAGTATCACCATAAAAACATCCACCAACAAACTAAATGCCAAATCTGCCTGGCTCAAGACCTTTCAACTGCGTGGACCTCACCTGCCTTCTCTCTTGATAGGCCATATATCAAACAGCTCTGGAAGATGCTTGCACAGAGTGAGCAGGCAGCATCACCAGGGATGTGTCATCAGTGCCACTTTTTGGCCACCTCAGCAGTCTGCTTTGTGCCCTGGCTGCTTTCTCCAAGGCTGAGGTCCTGCTCTGGCTCCCCAGAGCCTGAAGTACACAGATGTCTGCAGCAATGACAGGCATCACGGATGTGGGATAGGGGAAACTGTGGAGCCAAATGGCCCAGGAAGAAAGCACAGAACCCTCCTCCATGCCTATGCATCTCCTGTGCACACAGGGATGACACGTCAGCCCTGTTCTCTGTGAAAAAACTGCAAAAGGGCTGGTATTTTATCCTGAATTTGAACTGCATCACTAAACTTTGGGGAAGGCAGATGCAGAGGAGATCAAGGGTGTTGTGGATCTGACCATTGCAACTGAGGTCTATCCCTTAATAATAATAATAATAATAATAAAAATTAAAAATCATCATCAGGATAGTCTAAGCTACAAAACAACATTCTTCTTAGGTCCACACCCTCTGTTATCAATACTGCAAGCAATGGAACTATAAATACATAATTAGGAATGAACCTCCTTACCTTATGCAAATTAACATTGACTAATCTCTATAGGTGAACATACTTGGCTTGCAGGCTAGTAATCATCGTGTTGCAAACAGTGGCTATGTCAGATTCAGGCAGTGTGGTGAGTTACAACAGAGTATGACTGAATACACACAGTGTTCTTAGCTGAATTTCAAAAATTCACAGGATTCTTTAATTTCCTACTAATTCACTTCATTTTAACTAATTTTGCACTTATCCTTTTGCCAAGGTTGCTCTTTGCACTGGTTCTTCAAGGTTTACTGCAGCATGTTTTGACAAACTTTTCTTACTGAAAACAGCAGATATACAGGCTGCCAATCCACTGCAGTAAAACTATATTTTATAGAAAGCACGTGCAGTTTTGTAACATAAGCATGTATAAAGTTCAAAGTTGCAACATAGCAAAAGGAACAACTATTTTTAATACCCAAACTTTCTCATAAGCTCTGCTATTGTGAAGGTCAGTAGAATTTGAATGATAGTAAAGTTTTGAATGTTTATAAGTATAAAACATTTATCACTGAAGGCAGGGTTTGGTAAGATCATTTATGGGCTACACAGTGCACTGTTAGTACTTTACAGGAAAGATTTCTTTGTTAAAACTTTTCAGTAACCTTTGTCAATAGATATTTCTGTGGGTCTCAGTACACGTCAAAGGAAATAAGAAAACTTTAGAGGAGAAAAAAGTACCTTATGCTTGTTTATATCTCTTTTGCTAAAGATTCTGAATTTTTAGTACTTCATTTTTAAAGCCCATACTTCTATTTAAGGAATTTACATTAATCAACCCATAGCCACTGTTTACAACAAGCTCACTTGAATATCCACCAAAAAAACCCCAACCCTAAATGATGGCCTAAATACAGTCAAAGCAAATCCATTTAGAAGATGAATGGTTACTCATGATATTCATTCAGCCCTAGCTGTTACATGTATTCAACTTTCATTCCTCTGGCAGGCAGAACTGAGCCTTTGCTATCAACAATGCCTTGTTCACAATATCTGACTCAGCTTTTTCAGAGGAAGAATGAGATTTCCCAATGTTTTCTTTGTTTGTCCCTCTTTTTATCATCTCACTTTTGCTACATCCTATTTTTTCTGTCCCTCTGTTTCCTATCTTTCCTTTCTATCTGCTCCTCAGTGGACTTGCTGGCAGACTGACCTACAGGAAAATCATAATTAAAAATGGTTCCTTTCTTGGCTTAACAGGACACAATCCTTCCAGCTCGATTCATATCACCACAGTGAGATTTGTGTCACAATCAGGCAAAAAGTATTAATTCAGCAGGAAGGGAAAAGTTTTTAAAACTGGCTTTTCAAAGTACTCTGCTTCACTATCTTATTGAAAGTTTTCAGGCTTCACAAGAAATAAAACCTTCTGGGTCGTTTGTCTTTAATAAATATAAAACCATACTATTATTAATTTTCATTCATTCCTCAGATAATGAAATAGAAAAATTAGCATCATGCTACTGAAGTACTAATGTTTACTGGACTTGAAGGGTTGTTGGAGAAGGACAGATTTCTCTTGCAGGAAGTGTAAGGGATTAAATGTCTCACTACTTCTACTTTGAACTTTTAAAAATCTTTTGAAAAAAGGACTGTTTACAGAGATTCTCCATATTTTTTTTCAGTTCATACACAATTAAGAAGTCTAAACGTTTCTCTCCTCTCCACAAGTTGTTAAGAATCAAATGTACATTAGATGTCTAAGGATCTGATTCTGTTGCAGGTACTTACTGAATGTAGGGGTTAAACTGGCAAGAAAAACCACAGCAAGAGAATTGATGATATTAAAAAGTTCTGAATTTTTGACATTATGAAAATTTTTCATAACACCAAAACCAATTAGACTGTAGAGGAGGTATTCAGGGAAGTTCATGTGAGTGCTAGGTGGAAATAGTAAAAACAATTAGGAAAGGTCTGAGGACACACTAAATGATTATGAGATTCCTTATAAGTGATGACACAACGAGCTTTTGCTATGGCTCAATATGTGTCTGGATGTAGCAATGGCAAAGCAGTGATATTGTCTCTAATTCCCTCCAAGACACAAGGTACATGGCTTTGCTAAGCCATTGGCTTCTATAGCAGCATTTGGATTCCCCAAATTTATGTAAAGTAGGCTACATATTTAACTGAGTAAATACTGATTAAAGGTCTAGTTTTCAACAACACTTTGGTTTAAGTCCAAATTCCATGATTTTTTTCAGTTAGCTTATATGACTAAAAAAGAGCTAGGCTTCTTAATTGGACTACAACAGTATTGCAGGTTTTCTGCTCCAAAATTACATTCCTTTTTTTAGTTTTTAAAATTAAATGTGTTAAGAAAACTGCTACGTGAACTGAAAGCAAGAACAGAAAAATATGAATTTGGTACTTCATTTTAGGTTCTTCTCATCTTGATGTAATTAGGCAAAATAAGATGAAATGATTAAATAAGAGGATAAAATGTCAGTATTTGTCAGTGATTTGAATGTCAGGGCATTTGTCCTTTCCAGATGCTTTCTAGGAGCAGCTGGACACATCCAAAAAAAAAACCAAAAAGCAGACAGAATTATAATTTCATGAAGAACTAGCAAGGCTTGCTCTGCTTCTCAAGGGCAGGTTAAAAGAGCTGTGGGAGAGGACATAAAAAAAAAACCCCAAACCCAGGATTCATTGCTTCCAAGTATTTTCATATTGCTTCATATTGAAATACAAACAAGGATGCAACTTGCTACAGATTCTTTTGAATCCTGGGAATCCTTTTTTCCAGCTACTTAATTTAAACCAGGAAAACAAGCTAGAAAACTTCCCTCCAGAGAAATGTTCAACTTAGATATCATTACAGAATAGGATATAAGTTGCTAAATCCATCAAAGTAACTTAGCTAAACAAATAACTATCAAGGTTTATGTTCTTTTGGGGCTTTTTTTTTTTTTAAATCAGCCTCATCTGTATGCTAAATTATTTATATTACAGTCTGACCTACAAGACTCAAACTGAAACTGTGGACACATTGCACTGAGGGTTTAATGTCTAGTTTCCTTCTAACATAAAAATTTGTCTTTATCTTGAAAAGAAAGGAAAAAAAATCAAAACCAGCAATAAACCAACCAAAATAACACTAAAAGTTTCTTTTAATTTACTTCAGTGAAACATATCTTGCTTTATCACTACAGTAAGTGAGGGGAAAATTAGGACAGCTGTCAAGAGTCTAAGTACCATTTAATCTAAAATAAAAGCTTCTATTTTTCCAGTTTATTTTAAACTAATGCTGTTTCACTGGCACAAAAGAAATAATGGTTCAGATCCTCTACCTGAAAAAAGTGGATGTTCAGCTATCAAAAGAAGCATAAATCACTTTGCAGTTGCACAGCATCATTTGCTTGAACATCTCATGACGTATCTTGGTGATTGACCATTTTACTGAAGCAGAAATTGAAGCATTGAAGAGGAAGGTCTGAATTTTTGAAAGCAGCCTGTAACAGGGAGTGCTTCCATGCTAGGGAAGTTAGCTTTCAACAAAGTTAATTTCCAGTCTCTCTGAAAATTTAGGTTCAACTGCCATAATGTTTGCTGCATTAAACATCTACTTTCATTAACCAGTCTGGTGTTTGAGGGCCTCTACCTCAGCTCTTTGTCTAAATTCCACCTGCAGGTTATAAAATTGTGTCCAAAATTTGAGACTGATGATTTACCACTAAGTCACATAGTGTAGATTGTCGTTAAACTAAATGGATTTCCCCAGTTCTGAAACCTAGGTAATTTTTCCTCACTGCTCCAAGTCTTCCTGATGTATTTGCAAACCTCTTCTTTTAACAATTATATTTAGGAGCTTAGTATTTTAAGGCATAAAGAAAACGAACAATGAAGTATTTTATCTCAAGTGTCTGCTTCATATAAAGTAAATTAGAAAAGCAACAAAAATAGTAATGGAAAGGCATAAAGATCAAACCACATTGACATGTGAATATCTGACAGAGATACCCACCTCCATGCTGGACCAAACTTTACGTTGCAGCACAGATTTCTGCAACAGGAATGAAATCGCAGCTCCTTATCATGTCTCCTACTGTATAAACTGAGGCAGTTTGAGGCAGAGTATAAAATTACATACTTATACAGAGAGCTTTTGAGGAGCAGCAAGTTCTTTTATTTACTCCCAAGGTTGCCTTACAAGAGGGTTGTGGCAAGCTGGTGGGGAAAATACTAGGCTACGGAAAGGTTGGGTAGGAGCAAGTGCAGAAGGATAAGTCATAGAGCTGAAATGTCTAACTATCAACATCCTCAATTGGTTTACTGTCACTGAATGAGAGAAAAATGGAAAAATTGTTTGGCTAACATGACTGGCGAGCACTTCATTCATTTCAGAAACTAGAAGTTACACTGCAATCTGACATTGCCTAGTTTGCTAAAAAATGACCAAATCTCACTACTTCTTGTTCTGTTCAGGGTAAAGGCTATGTTACTAGAGATATAACAGAAATACTCTTCAAGAATAATTGGTTCATCTGAGTGGCATACTTCTAGCAATAAACTTAATTAAAGTTAAAATTTTAAAAGTCCAAGCTTCACTTACAGAACTACTTAACAGTTCCTTGTGTTGTAATTGACTCATCTGCTGCCACTTGCATCATGAAGTGAAAAACAAACCCTGTTGCCTTTGCTGCCTTTTTTATTTTTTTCACATCGTATTGCAACAGCAATTTCTGATTTATTTACTGGAGATGTATGAGAGATTTTGTTAATGAAACAACATGCATTTGTTTGTATATCAGCGCTTCATTTAATAATACTTCTTTTTCCTGTAGTACTTGTAAGCCTAATGATAAACCCTTTGACACATAAACACTGTAGTTTTTTCTGGCACTCCCTGTGTGAGCCAGACAAAGGAAATGGAGAATGCTCATAACACAAGGACTTGAGGGATTAAGTAGTCTCTCCCTCTTCTTGCCTATGGTAAGGGAATTAAAATCCCAGAGATCAGATCTAATTTAGACTGGGAACATAAAGGGTTTGCCTTTAAACACAGAAGGTTCACAATCCCATCACTCAGCCACGTGCTTTGTGACCTCTTACTCAGTAGAGCATACAATGGGCTATGCCACATTTCTAAGATCAGGTCAAATCCGAAGCTCACAGAAGAAGATGGAAAAATTCCAGTGCCTTGGAACCAGGCCATTGTTTCTAACTGATACTACCCCTTAAATACAGTTATCATTGCAGGGCATCTGCCAGCTACTGTGTGTTATCCTTGGGCAGAGGGGGAGAGGGGCATCATGCTGTGCTGGCACGTCCCGTATCATTGTAGAAACAAGGGGTGCCTGACAACTGAAAGAAATCAATGCCAGTTTGCTCATAACTATTTGGCAGAACAGCAATTGCTTCACTCATTACATTATCTGTTGTTAACTAGCAAAGGTAAAATTCAAAAGTTAAAGGAAACTTCACAGTGTTGCTATGTAAAATTTTCTCTATTCCATCTTCAAGCTGTTATATGATCTGATGAAGTCCTTCTTTGTTCTCTCAGAGCCTGTTGCCATGGAAGTGAGCGAAATACCACAAGTTAAGCACTATAGCCTCTATTTCCTAAACAAATAAGCAGCTTTTGCCTCTGCAAAGGACCACAAATGGTACTTGTGCTGCTCTCAGATATGCGTTGCACTTCCCAGCATATCTGAGAGTTAAGCACTGAGCTCAGCTCTCAGCAATTGGGTCACATAACAGGAAGGACTAGCCAGAAGGTGCCTGCCTTGTGTGTGGGCAGAAAGGGGATGTTCTAGTGTTTCAGACTTCACAGTATTTCCAAATCAGATCAGGTCACCCCTCACTTCTGCTGTTTACTAGCAAACAGGCCCATTGTAAACATGAAGAAAAGGGTAAATGAGGTGAACTCCACTCAGGCAAAGCTTGAAGTCAGGCATCTAAGTGGACAACATAGTCTCATGAACAAAAATGATGAAACAATAGAAAGTTCAATATTCCTCTGCCAAACCACTTCTGCCTGATAGGGAGCAGGATAGTACCTTGGTTTTTTGGAGAAGAGGGCTAATACTGCTTGATGTGCTTCTCAGAAACACTCTTTGCATTCAGGAGAGTATAGACACTGCTGTTGTGCCTGCTGCTTGCAGGGATAGGGAGGGAGAGAGAAGGACACCTTGCTTCCCCACCTCCTAAAAGGCAAGATGACACAAGGCAAGCTACCCCTCAGTCTGCAAGGGGGTGGATCTGAATGGCATAGCACAGCACGTGTTTCTTTTCCCTGCCTGATGTGTTTAAAGCAGTAAACAGGAGAGCTGGGAGCAGTCTGACACTGCAGAGTGTCCATTGGAGTCTATTTTCAAAGAATAAGTATAATGGTGCTCACTTTTTCAGTAGAGGCAGATGCTTTCTCAGAATAAAAGCTTAACTCAGAAAAATTTGTTTGCATGTTGTTTTTCCACAACATATGCATTCCTACTGAACAAAGTTTATGGTGATAGAGAAATTCCTGACATTTTAAAGCAGCTGCTATGTTTTCCCGTTTATTTATTTATGTATTATCCCCCACAGGAAGGAAAGTGGGAAGAAGCGAGAAATTTCATCTTCTTTTTTACAGGTTCCTTATTAAAACTCCTGCAACACTTCATAGATTTATACAGAAGTCCTGTGTCCTGTGCAGGTCTTCCAACCTCATTCTAGAGCTGCTGTGTATAAGAAGGATTTTTTTCTCCCATTCCTCCATTTTATAATTTCTAATTTGAATTTATCTAGATGTGAGCAAGAATAGTTCTCTTCATCAGAAGGAGACTTAAGGTTTGAACCTTGGCTGTTGAACCTTCCAACTTTTTCGCTGAAATGTTTTTGAGTAGGTGCAAGTTGTGGGTTGCTCTTGCTTTTGGCAAGCTTACAAAACTGGAACTTTAGAATTGACTCATGATCTCCAGACCTAATCACCTTGGCTGGGACTGAACAAGCTAAACAAGATCAGGCACAGTCGGGTGAGATCAGCAGACTGGATGGCTGTTGCTGGGAGCTGCACTGGTGACTGGCACTGGAGCAGT
>VYZX01010588.1:33769-47245 GCA_013401335.1 Brachypteracias leptosomus
TTTTCATTCATTCCTCAGATAATGAAATAGAAAAATTAGCATCATGCTACTGAAGTACTAATGTTTACTGGACTTGAAGGGTTGTTGGAGAAGGACAGATTTCTCTTGCAGGAAGTGTAAGGGATTAAATGTCTCACTACTTCTACTTTGAACTTTTAAAAATCTTTTGAAAAAAGGACTGTTTACAGAGATTCTCCATATTTTTTTTCAGTTCATACACAATTAAGAAGTCTAAACGTTTCTCTCCTCTCCACAAGTTGTTAAGAATCAAATGTACATTAGATGTCTAAGGATCTGATTCTGTTGCAGGTACTTACTGAATGTAGGGGTTAAACTGGCAAGAAAAACCACAGCAAGAGAATTGATGATATTAAAAAGTTCTGAATTTTTGACATTATGAAAATTTTTCATAACACCAAAACCAATTAGACTGTAGAGGAGGTATTCAGGGAAGTTCATGTGAGTGCTAGGTGGAAATAGTAAAAACAATTAGGAAAGGTCTGAGGACACACTAAATGATTATGAGATTCCTTATAAGTGATGACACAACGAGCTTTTGCTATGGCTCAATATGTGTCTGGATGTAGCAATGGCAAAGCAGTGATATTGTCTCTAATTCCCTCCAAGACACAAGGTACATGGCTTTGCTAAGCCATTGGCTTCTATAGCAGCATTTGGATTCCCCAAATTTATGTAAAGTAGGCTACATATTTAACTGAGTAAATACTGATTAAAGGTCTAGTTTTCAACAACACTTTGGTTTAAGTCCAAATTCCATGATTTTTTTCAGTTAGCTTATATGACTAAAAAAGAGCTAGGCTTCTTAATTGGACTACAACAGTATTGCAGGTTTTCTGCTCCAAAATTACATTCCTTTTTTTAGTTTTTAAAATTAAATGTGTTAAGAAAACTGCTACGTGAACTGAAAGCAAGAACAGAAAAATATGAATTTGGTACTTCATTTTAGGTTCTTCTCATCTTGATGTAATTAGGCAAAATAAGATGAAATGATTAAATAAGAGGATAAAATGTCAGTATTTGTCAGTGATTTGAATGTCAGGGCATTTGTCCTTTCCAGATGCTTTCTAGGAGCAGCTGGACACATCCAAAAAAAAAACCAAAAAGCAGACAGAATTATAATTTCATGAAGAACTAGCAAGGCTTGCTCTGCTTCTCAAGGGCAGGTTAAAAGAGCTGTGGGAGAGGACATAAAAAAAAAACCCCAAACCCAGGATTCATTGCTTCCAAGTATTTTCATATTGCTTCATATTGAAATACAAACAAGGATGCAACTTGCTACAGATTCTTTTGAATCCTGGGAATCCTTTTTTCCAGCTACTTAATTTAAACCAGGAAAACAAGCTAGAAAACTTCCCTCCAGAGAAATGTTCAACTTAGATATCATTACAGAATAGGATATAAGTTGCTAAATCCATCAAAGTAACTTAGCTAAACAAATAACTATCAAGGTTTATGTTCTTTTGGGGCTTTTTTTTTTTTTAAATAAGCCTCATCTGTATGCTAAATTATTTATATTACAGTCTGACCTACAAGACTCAAACTGAAACTGTGGACACATTGCACTGAGGGTTTAATGTCTAGTTTCCTTCTAACATAAAAATTTGTCTTTATCTTGAAAAGAAAGGAAAAAAAATCAAAACCAGCAATAAACCAACCAAAATAACACTAAAAGTTTCTTTTAATTTACTTCAGTGAAACATATCTTGCTTTATCACTACAGTAAGTGAGGGGAAAATTAGGACAGCTGTCAAGAGTCTAAGTACCATTTAATCTAAAATAAAAGCTTCTATTTTTCCAGTTTATTTTAAACTAATGCTGTTTCACTGGCACAAAAGAAATAATGGTTCAGATCCTCTACCTGAAAAAAGTGGATGTTCAGCTATCAAAAGAAGCATAAATCACTTTGCAGTTGCACAGCATCATTTGCTTGAACATCTCATGACGTATCTTGGTGATTGACCATTTTACTGAAGCAGAAATTGAAGCATTGAAGAGGAAGGTCTGAATTTTTGAAAGCAGCCTGTAACAGGGAGTGCTTCCATGCTAGGGAAGTTAGCTTTCAACAAAGTTAATTTCCAGTCTCTCTGAAAATTTAGGTTCAACTGCCATAATGTTTGCTGCATTAAACATCTACTTTCATTAACCAGTCTGGTGTTTGAGGGCCTCTACCTCAGCTCTTTGTCTAAATTCCACCTGCAGGTTATAAAATTGTGTCCAAAATTTGAGACTGATGATTTACCACTAAGTCACATAGTGTAGATTGTCGTTAAACTAAATGGATTTCCCCAGTTCTGAAACCTAGGTAATTTTTCCTCACTGCTCCAAGTCTTCCTGATGTATTTGCAAACCTCTTCTTTTAACAATTATATTTAGGAGCTTAGTATTTTAAGGCATAAAGAAAACGAACAATGAAGTATTTTATCTCAAGTGTCTGCTTCATATAAAGTAAATTAGAAAAGCAACAAAAATAGTAATGGAAAGGCATAAAGATCAAACCACATTGACATGTGAATATCTGACAGAGATACCCACCTCCATGCTGGACCAAACTTTACGTTGCAGCACAGATTTCTGCAACAGGAATGAAATCGCAGCTCCTTATCATGTCTCCTACTGTATAAACTGAGGCAGTTTGAGGCAGAGTATAAAATTACATACTTATACAGAGAGCTTTTGAGGAGCAGCAAGTTCTTTTATTTACTCCCAAGGTTGCCTTACAAGAGGGTTGTGGCAAGCTGGTGGGGAAAATACTAGGCTACGGAAAGGTTGGGTAGGAGCAAGTGCAGAAGGATAAGTCATAGAGCTGAAATGTCTAACTATCAACATCCTCAATTGGTTTACTGTCACTGAATGAGAGAAAAATGGAAAAATTGTTTGGCTAACATGACTGGCGAGCACTTCATTCATTTCAGAAACTAGAAGTTACACTGCAATCTGACATTGCCTAGTTTGCTAAAAAATGACCAAATCTCACTACTTCTTGTTCTGTTCAGGGTAAAGGCTATGTTACTAGAGATATAACAGAAATACTCTTCAAGAATAATTGGTTCATCTGAGTGGCATACTTCTAGCAATAAACTTAATTAAAGTTAAAATTTTAAAAGTCCAAGCTTCACTTACAGAACTACTTAACAGTTCCTTGTGTTGTAATTGACTCATCTGCTGCCACTTGCATCATGAAGTGAAAAACAAACCCTGTTGCCTTTGCTGCCTTTTTTATTTTTTTCACATCGTATTGCAACAGCAATTTCTGATTTATTTACTGGAGATGTATGAGAGATTTTGTTAATGAAACAACATGCATTTGTTTGTATATCAGCGCTTCATTTAATAATACTTCTTTTTCCTGTAGTACTTGTAAGCCTAATGATAAACCCTTTGACACATAAACACTGTAGTTTTTTCTGGCACTACCTGTGTGAGCCAGACAAAGGAAATGGAGAATGCTCATAACACAAGGACTTGAGGGATTAAGTAGTCTCTCCCTCTTCTTGCCTATGGTAAGGGAATTAAAATCCCAGAGATCAGATCTAATTTAGACTGGGAACATAAAGGGTTTGCCTTTAAACACAGAAGGTTCACAATCCCATCACTCAGCCACGTGCTTTGTGACCTCTTACTCAGTAGAGCATACAATGGGCTATGCCACATTTCTAAGATCAGGTCAAATCCGAAGCTCACAGAAGAAGATGGAAAAATTCCAGTGCCTTGGAACCAGGCCATTGTTTCTAACTGATACTACCCCTTAAATACAGTTATCATTGCAGGGCATCTGCCAGCTACTGTGTGTTATCCTTGGGCAGAGGGGGAGAGGGGCATCATGCTGTGCTGGCACGTCCCGTATCATTGTAGAAACAAGGGGTGCCTGACAACTGAAAGAAATCAATGCCAGTTTGCTCATAACTATTTGGCAGAACAGCAATTGCTTCACTCATTACATTATCTGTTGTTAACTAGCAAAGGTAAAATTCAAAAGTTAAAGGAAACTTCACAGTGTTGCTATGTAAAATTTTCTCTATTCCATCTTCAAGCTGTTATATGATCTGATGAAGTCCTTCTTTGTTCTCTCAGAGCCTGTTGCCATGGAAGTGAGCGAAATACCACAAGTTAAGCACTATAGCCTCTATTTCCTAAACAAATAAGCAGCTTTTGCCTCTGCAAAGGACCACAAATGGTACTTGTGCTGCTCTCAGATATGCGTTGCACTTCCCAGCATATCTGAGAGTTAAGCACTGAGCTCAGCTCTCAGCAATTGGGTCACATAACAGGAAGGACTAGCCAGAAGGTGCCTGCCTTGTGTGTGGGCAGAAAGGGGATGTTCTAGTGTTTCAGACTTCACAGTATTTCCAAATCAGATCAGGTCACCCCTCACTTCTGCTGTTTACTAGCAAACAGGCCCATTGTAAACATGAAGAAAAGGGTAAATGAGGTGAACTCCACTCAGGCAAAGCTTGAAGTCAGGCATCTAAGTGGACAACATAGTCTCATGAACAAAAATGATGAAACAATAGAAAGTTCAATATTCCTCTGCCAAACCACTTCTGCCTGATAGGGAGCAGGATAGTACCTTGGTTTTTTGGAGAAGAGGGCTAATACTGCTTGATGTGCTTCTCAGAAACACTCTTTGCATTCAGGAGAGTATAGACACTGCTGTTGTGCCTGCTGCTTGCAGGGATAGGGAGGGAGAGAGAAGGACACCTTGCTTCCCCACCTCCTAAAAGGCAAGATGACACAAGGCAAGCTACCCCTCAGTCTGCAAGGGGGTGGATCTGAATGGCATAGCACAGCACGTGTTTCTTTTCCCTGCCTGATGTGTTTAAAGCAGTAAACAGGAGAGCTGGGAGCAGTCTGACACTGCAGAGTGTCCATTGGAGTCTATTTTCAAAGAATAAGTATAATGGTGCTCACTTTTTCAGTAGAGGCAGATGCTTTCTCAGAATAAAAGCTTAACTCAGAAAAATTTGTTTGCATGTTGTTTTTCCACAACATATGCATTCCTACTGAACAAAGTTTATGGTGATAGAGAAATTCCTGACATTTTAAAGCAGCTGCTATGTTTTCCCGTTTATTTATTTATGTATTATCCCCCACAGGAAGGAAAGTGGGAAGAAGCGAGAAATTTCATCTTCTTTTTTACAGGTTCCTTATTAAAACTCCTGCAACACTTCATAGATTTATACAGAAGTCCTGTGTCCTGTGCAGGTCTTCCAACCTCATTCTAGAGCTGCTGTGTATAAGAAGGATTTTTTTCTCCCATTCCTCCATTTTATAATTTCTAATTTGAATTTATCTAGATGTGAGCAAGAATAGTTCTCTTCATCAGAAGGAGACTTAAGGTTTGAACCTTGGCTGTTGAACCTTCCAACTTTTTCGCTGAAATGTTTTTGAGTAGGTGCAAGTTGTGGGTTGCTCTTGCTTTTGGCAAGCTTACAAAACTGGAACTTTAGAATTGACTCATGATCTCCAGACCTAATCACCTTGGCTGGGACTGAACAAGCTAAACAAGATCAGGCACAGTCGGGTGAGATCAGCAGACTGGATGGCTGTTGCTGGGAGCTGCACTGGTGACTGGCACTGGAGCAGTGGTGTTTCTGAAAGGTGGTAGGAGCACCATACAGCAGGGGAGGGAGACATAAATCTATATAATCTTTGCTTTAACCCTTTAAGTTTTGGGGGAAAACTGCTAATTTTAGTGTCTTGGCCAAACTGCATGGCCTATACAACCAGTATCATCTTAGACATAAGCTGTGTTCTTCACTTAATAGACGTTTTCATGCCATGCTGTAGCACATCAGTAAATAAAGGCTGTGTTCTGTCAAAAAGCTGCAGTCTTTCTATACACGTGAAGCAATCTGCATCAGTATATTTTGATTTGGAGACCAGACCTTTTCTATATCAGAGGTTTGCATTAGTATGTGGTATGAAATGACTACAACTACAGCATGACCAGTAGAGCAAGGTTACTAACTGCCTTAACAGAAATATCTAATAGGTTATTGTTTAACATCAGACTTAGTCTTTAAAGGGAAAAGATCATTCCTCCTTCCAAATGCACTAGATCAATAATACCTAATGATAATAACAAATTATTTCACTTAGAACATTAGTAACAGACATCATCACTTCTGTTGCAAGTGCCCTTTAGACTTCCTCTCCTACAAAGCATGCAAAGGGCTGGAGCACAGATTATGTTGCAGTTGAAGCTCTGTGCTAACGCTTTGAGACAGAAGGACAAATATACTACAATATCAGAGGAACACATGAGCTATAATTTTGATCACTATGTAATTTCCAGATACAACAATGGCTTCACCATAAACAGCTTTTAGAACCAAAGTCCCATTGCACAGCAGCTGAATCCAGCCCTGGATTTACAGCAGACATGCTGCTGATTAGACAAGGTGCAGAATTTACTTAATGAATAATGTGCAATCTTACTGAATCTTTGAAGTGAAACCTTTGGCTATTCCAGCTGAAAACAATGACCCTACTGAAGGAGTCCTTCACCTTTCTGATAAGGCAAGGTGCTAAAAGTAACTAGCTCATGTGTTAACCAAGTGTTTCATAACAAACAGAAGATAGTCATTCATTAGGCAAAAATCTGCCTTTCTTAATTCTCAGACACCAATTTTAGCCACGGAAGAGTTTCAGATATTACAGTTCAGAAAACTGACCATTGATCTCCAACTCATTTATCTGTTACTAGGAGTATGCTCAGCCCAACAATCTATGATCACTAAACCCTTTCTGCCCCTTTGAACTTCAGAGTGCTATAAAAGCAATTATGCAGAAATGGGTTAAAATTATGTCAGAACATGAGCAAATTTCAAATGCCCCGATATTTCCAATAAAAAAAAATTTGTACTAAAGGCAAACAGCCTCCNGCTGAAGACTTGGGTGACCTTCCAAGACAACACAGCATCACACAAGTGTGCACACCCTCACTAGCAGTGGCAAGGCCCTTTGTTGCCATCCTTGCTTTTCTAGGCAAGGACTCTGGTAACCACTTAGAAGTGCGAAGATTCTCACTGTCTATTGAGGAAAAAAGGATGATCTGTATTGCCCCTCCTCCTCCACATTTGTTTTTCCTTTTTTTTTCACTAAATACAAGGTTTGAAACCACTGGGGGGCCTGGGACATCCCTGTTCAATTGCAGGCGGAAGATACAGAGTGAGAGAAGGTAGTCACAGCTGGATCTTCGTGCTATCTAGGTATCTTCTGCCATGGATAGTTTTTAGGGGTCTTTGTAGCAACATATGAAAGACAGCACTCCTGAGCTTGCCCTAACATAGGTTCTTAACTGAACTGTGTTCAGATATACAGAGACAGAAAACACGTTGCCTAAAGTCAAGTCTGTCCTGCCTCTCAGGCTATCAGCACTGAGGTCTTTGACCCTGACAAGGCTGCTTGCATGCTTTGGTTTCCCCTTTTGACAGCTATAATAAAAGTCTTTCCCCAATATCTCTATAATGTGTTAAGATACCAGTGTTCGCAGCTATCTGCTTTGCTCCTCTGCTAGGATTTTATTACTCAGCAGCAGGAATGACAGACCCAGACAAGCACCTGCATCTCAGCTACTCTAGTGCAAAATCTGATACATTACATCCTTGGTGGAAAAAGAGCACAGCACTGTGAACTTAATGAATAGCTGAGGCACAGGTATACGTGAATGAAAGGCAGGGTAGATAGGGACAGTAATATCTCGAATCATACCAGTATGCGTCAGTGAAAGATATCTGCTAAATAGCTAAACTGATCATTCTGCTGTCCATATGTATCCATATTTATCTGGAATAAATTGCATACACAAAATTATAATTAAAATGTTACTTCAAAAAGTCCCTAACTTACCCACCTTCCAAAAGTACTTTTATTCAGGTTTTTTTCCAGTTTGGTTTGGTTTTTTGTTTGGCTTTTTATGTTGCAAACATTATTTTGCACAGTTTTCATTACCTAAAGAAAGTTGCATATGATATCATGGTGACTGCACACCATTCATGTTACATTACTTCTAAACAACTAGTTAAAGGATTATTAAGACAGACTCAAAATGGGTTTCCCAGTCTTCCACCAGACACCTACATTGCCATCTGCAACGCAGAAAATACGTGATCATTCAATAAACTATCTTCTATTATGGCAATTATGAATGATATATAAAGGAGTCTAAAACTAAGTTCAACTATAATAATTCAAGAACATACCAGGTCCAGGAGATACACAGAAATCCAGCCAGCCTGCAGCAGGGAACCTGTGTTCAAACAGGAGGCGTACAAAAAGTTGTCATGAAAATAGGGAAGCCACTTCATTTGTGGGACATCAATAGCAGGTGATTTGCTCTTGGGCAGTGTCATAAGTCTTCATTCCAACCACACAGGTAGGAAGACTAAGAAAGACACCATCTCACATTGTGGAAGTGAGAGACTTACTCAGGGAACCACCCCTTGACAAGAGCTCCTTTCTTTCCTTCTTTTCTTTTTTTTTCCCCCCTGCACTTCAATAATATTTAAGCCTTTAGAAATCCGAGTTTTTAAGAAATAGCTCTTTTCTTCTCAATTTTGCATTAAGTTTCAAGAGTGAATAGACTAATCTGAGAGCAGAACCTTTAGTAGCAAGCTGAAGATCAGGTTCCTTTACTGGAATGTATTAGACACCACAGGATTTTTTGGCACTTGAGCAGACTGAATGCATTGTTCTAATTTTGAGTTTCTTTCTTACTATCCAAACTATTTTAATTAGCAATAAATTAATCTTACATAAGTCTGTTTTGCCCACAATGATAACTGACAAGTGGTGTTCCTGTCTTTTTCTTGAACTATGAGTTTCTCCATCTTACTCCCCTGTCCTGTAGAGTAGGAGGAGGAGAGAGAGAGCATCTGAGTGGGTGCCTGGCAGCAAGCCAAGATCAACCCACCCTTGGATGCAACAGAGAACACAGCCTGCAAGAAAAGGAGTCCCTACCCCCTTGTGTATGTTGTCTTATCCTCTTATTCAATGTTAGGATGAGACTTTCACTACACTTTTCCCCACAATCATCGCCAACTATTGCTATTTTTTTGCCAGCAGTGACTAGTGTCCAACATTCAGGCTGCTTCTTGTATCTCTGATTATCTTAAGAGTTAGCTTTTCATGGTCATTCCTTGTTTTCAGCATCTCTAGCTTCCCCTGCTTGACCCTAGTTTATGATGGAACAATTACAGAGCTGATTCAGCTGATTTAGATTTGCATATTAATTATCTATCAGTCACCCAGACAAGAAGGAAGGAGGAGCCAATTACTTCATTGAGTCTTTCCTTCACAGATAAAATAACTTATCTTCCTTTACTGCCTGTATAAAAACACTACTGTTGGGTTATATCTATTATAATTCTGTTTCATTGTAAGCCATTGCTGGGTTTCCACATGATTTGTGAAATAAGTCATTTTACAAGCAAAATAGACCAGGTTACAAAACAAACCTACATCAGGTTAGGAGTTTCAGATTCTAGTGCCGTCTCAGCTTTCCCCTCCAACAAATATAATTGCTGAATTTTGAGAAGAAATACCTTAAGTTACGGCTTTGGGCCTTCTGTGTTTAGGTTTGGGTTTTCTCTAGTTTTAATTTTGATTTTTCACACAGTTAAATTTATTTTTTTCAAGTTGTGCCATAGTTTTTTGATAGTTTTTGATATTTTTTCTTGAAAAGTGTCTTTTATTTATATAGTTGAAAGCAAAAAAAAAGTTTCTACTCTAACTGATGCTCTTTCCACCATCCCCTCCATCTTTTAAAAATTATTTTGTACTTTGTAGAGAAATGAGTTAACACTCGCAGAGGTCAGTACTTATGATAATTTCAGTGAGCTCACACCTTCCAGAGAGAGCTAATATTCTGGCTGGAACAGCTCCCAAAGCAGGCAAGTTTTAACAAGTACACCTGTGATTAAACTGAATTGTGAAATCAAAAGTACACAGAACTGGAAAACTCCTGACAGGTTTCTAGCTTCATTCAGAAAGGTAAACAAACACAGAATCACAGAATGTTAGGGATTGGAAGGGACCTCAAAAGACCATCTAGTCCAATCCCCCTGCCGGAGCAGGATCACCTAGATCAGGTCACACAGGAAAGCGTCCAGGAGGGTTTTGAATGTCTCCAGAGGAGAGCAAACACGGACAAGTGCAAAATCCTGCTAGAACTTCTGGAGACCCAGCCCTATTTAAAGGCTGTTTAATGAAGGAATCCAGCCCTGCTGAAATCAGTGATCAATTGTCTTTGTCTCCAGTTACAGGGCACTGTGACATGCAGCTGCAGGGGTCTGAGGTTGCATGGGGACTCCAGTAATACACATGGCTCCCTGAGGTGGTGTATTGGATGTCCATGTCCAGGTGCTGGCAGCAGGGGTAGCTTCTGTGAGAAAAGGCCAGAGTGGCTAGGTAGATATCTGCCAGTCAGCCAAGGTCAACTCAGCACATCTAGACAGAGCAGTTGATTGTCTTCTAAGAGGGACTGGCCATTGTCCCCAGAGTCCAATCCATCTGGCACCCAGGACAGCTAGGGCTGTAGGGAGTTCCCTTCCTTTTCTGCTCTTTCCCAGCACAGACCTCACAAGTATAACCCTACCACTTCAAAGGCTACAACATGTGGCTTGAGCTTTCCATCACAGGGATATTCAAACTTACTATAGAAATGGGCTATATGTCCCCACAGAACCTTTTTGCCCAAGCATTCATGGTACCATTGTCAGAGAAGGTAGAAGGAAAAAGCTGTTCTCCCCCTAAAATGCCTTCCCCTTCACCCTTGAATGTGTAATATCAAATACAGCAGACAATTCAGCCTGGCCCTTTTCAGAGAGCTTCAGTTCTACTGAACCAATGAAAAGCTAACCCAACAAACATTTCTTCCAACATCACTTCCAATTTGAGCTCTTCAGAAAGCAGCTTATCTCTGTCCCATGGTACTGCTTATGTGAGAATCTGTTTCCTCCTCCTCTTCTGCAAAGTTCAGAAGGCTCAAGAGGAGACTGGAGAAATTACTGGACTATAACTATACCCAGAGTTATTAAATACAAAGACACTATCTCTGGCTAAGGAAGTCCCTGAACTTAAATGGTGGAGAATGGAAGAACATCTGAAGGAATCACTACTATGTGCTCTCCATACCCATACCACTGCTGGAGATAGGACTCTAAGCTGGGTGGTCTTGTAAAGCGGTTGTTCAGGCCTTATATATCACCACTGTTGAATAAAATCTGTTTCAAATTTTCTTGAACCTAGTTAAAAGTCATAAGAAAGCTGTCTTCTACAAATCAAGCCCTTTCTAATAGTCTTCCTCTCTTTTAGCTATCAGTTACATGACTATTATATCAATTTTCAACTGTCACATTCATATAACTTGCTTTGAAGGGAGAATTAATAAAACAAGTCCAGTTGTCTCTTCTAATTTTTGCAAAGAAAATGTACCTTTCTAATGCAACATTTTTCTGTAGATCAAATGCTAGAATTCTTTGAAGTTTTCAAAAACATTTGGGAAAATTATTATAGCAGAGGAGTCACCTCTGCTAGTTACATGCCAGCATTCTTTATGTTTCCAGGTCAGGATTGAATGATTCAGGAGGAACAGCTTCAGACAGCATTTAATTTACCTCTTTGACTACATAATAGAAATGTGACATCCAGGAATGATGGATAGAAACTATTGTTGATCTAGTTAAATAGTTGATTCTAACTATCTTTCCTCTGTATCATTGTCCTATGAGATGGATCAAGATCAGAAAAGTTAGAATTTTTCTCACAAGATAGAAGTAATTTTGTCAAAATGATATCTTTTTGTTCTTTAACTACTAATAGAACATGCACACTCATAACAAAACATTACAGAAGAAAGAATGAAAATGTTATTTTTACCATTTTTTACCATTGCTTTCTTACTATTTCCTAGTTTTTCATAACATTTAATAATTCCTTTCATAGTCAGATTGCCCAATGAGAAGATGTAGCATTCTTTATTAATTGCAGAAGAATTCAGCACGCTCTAAATGTTTTCAGGTTTCTGGAAACATTGAGATGCTCATATTGAAACGGTACATTAGCATAGTGCTTCTAATGACTTTTTATAACTTTTTTTCATTTTTTCTACAAACTTCATAACTACTCCAAAGATACTTGGAAAAGGCAGATGCTAAGAAAATTACCTTATCTCCTTTAAAAAGCTGTCTGCACTGGCATATTGAATCATACTAGGTTATGAGCTTGAAAAGTTGCATTCATCACCATGACACCAAATACAATCTTGTCATTAGTTTGGACAAGGACCTATCTTGCTTAGTAACTCCATCAGCTGTCCATAGCTTGAACAGGTATATGGGTTGATGTTACTCAACATAATTCTCACAGAATAAGACAACATTAAAGGGAAGCTAAACCTTAATCCACCCATTCTCATTTGTGATACCACATCTGAACAAAGCAATGAATTTTGAAAAGACTTTTCAAGACTCTTTATTTAGTGACTTATAATTTATTAGTTCTGTACATTTCTGGCCGGTTTTATCAAGAAAAAATATAACAAAACCTAGTTCAGCCTTCTTAAGATGTAGCATCAACATGACATACTTACTAAAGAGCTTTTTGAGAGACCAGTAGTTTCAATATATAATATCCTATCAAATAAGTTATTTATCCTTTGCATTTATCTCTGTTGTGATATCCTTTTTTTGCAGTTTGTAATAGTCTTTCTAATAGCCAGGTAGAGTAAAAACCTCTACAGCCTCACTTCAGACCCTTAACACAGACCGCTGTTAACAAATGATGGTGATAACAATTATTATGCCAAGCATAAGGATCATTTAGTTTAATTATCCCCTTCATCTATGATATCTTTTTAGGTTACACATATTATGAAGTAGAAAGGTTATAAAAATCATAAATATCAGATCAGAAAAAGCCATAGCAGCACTAAGTCAATCCATGACTATTCTGTCTGAGGAACTGACAGAGATGGACCTTTGGGATCATCAAATCTGCTGTTTGTTGTAAGCTGCATGATCATATGGATTCCATAGGCCAGGATCCACAGTAAAACTATAGATGTCACCAAGCCCATCCANGGGCTCCTGAAGTCAGTCACTGACTGAACTTTTGCCATATTATTTTCCTCAGAAAAATCAACTAATTGAGGATCTATTCTCTGCCTAGCCACCAATTTTGCAAAAAGTATCAACAAACTGAATGCCTTTGAGACCACCATCCTTATAAAAATCTTGTTAAAACCAGTCAAAGGATTAGAAAACTATGAGTAAAGGGAAGACAATCCCCCCTCTATGCACATGCACATGATATAGGCACTGATTCCTGCAGAAGGAAGGGAATCTAACTGGTGGAAGAAAAGGAAAGAAGGAAGTTATTAATCTGATAATGCTTTTGAGTCTTTCTTAAATAATTTTATAAAGAAAAATTATTTACATACTTGCAGATTCTTTG
>VYZX01010590.1:0-26402 GCA_013401335.1 Brachypteracias leptosomus
GGCTCCAGAACTGGATGTAGAGCCCCATTGGGGGTCTCGCTTGGGTGGAGTAGAGGGGCAGAATCCCCTCCCTCACCCTGCTGGCCACGCTGCTCTTGCTGCAGCCCAGGATCCCATTGGCTTTCTGGGCTGCAAGTGTCCACTGACGGCTCATGTTGAGCTTCTCACCCACCAGTCCCCCCAAGTCCTTTTCTTCAGGGCTGCTCTCAAGCCAGTCACTGCCCAGCCTGTAGCAGTGCTTGGGATTGCCCCGACCCAGATGCAGGACCTTGCACTTGGAGTGTTTATTCTCTGTACATCTGACCTGTTGAGCTCCCAGAGCACAGGACAAGCCTCACAGGGTCTGTAGGCTCACAGCAGTGAGGGGAGACACGTACCACACATGGTGCAGTTGGTAGCTCTTAGTTTTTAATTCAAAAATCTAACACATCATATCCCAAAGACGAGATGGGAGAAAAGGCTCATTTGTGGGTTCTGTCAAGACCATGACATGAAAAAGGTGCATTTGCACCATTGCAGGGCCCTGTGTGACTGGCAGTGGGCAGGTCAGGTTAGAGGCTATAGGTTTGTATGCTGATTTCAGGCACCTAAATGTTAAAAGTAATTTAGCCCTGTTGGCACTAAAAATCCACCCTGAATCTGATGAACTCCCATGAGAGAGGAAAAACAGTTTTCAAATTCTTTTGGACCCTTTGCTCTGGAAGTTTTAGGACCTTCTTCATAGCAAAATTCAAGAGCACTAGCAAGTGATGCTACCAGAGATCTCAGAGTATTTCATAAATATTGAAGGCCAGTACCTTCAGGATGCTAAGAAACTATTGGTAGGACAGAGCAAACTCACTTTCCATGGATGCTCCGGAATTATGGCTGCCTCCATACTGCAGAAAATCAGGTCATAGGTCTAAGTACTTACACGCAGTTACTTTGATTCTTTACTGTGGGTATGAGTTTGACATGTTGGCTTAACTTTTGTTCAAAGATGGCAAGGAAGACTAAAAGCCAGGAACAAGGAGTTGTTTAGGGCTTTTCTTATCCATGCTCAAGCTTTCAAGCTCAGTTTCCAAATCTGAGCTGTTAACATGGTATTGTTGGAAAATTCAAGTTACCTGCACTAGAAACTTTGTTTTTCCTCTCCCACTTTAGAGCTGGATATACCTCATGTAATCCCACACACTGCTCCTGCTCTGGAATGTTCTGTGCTCTGCATGCCTTGCACAATACTGTGTATCCCAAGTGATTCTCTATAGCTTGAATATATTCCACAGCAATTTCCAGCAATATTGGAAAATATTTTTTTTGGCAGTAAGTTCTCATAGTCCTTTCCTGGAAGAACTCTGGCATCCCACACCTCGGTGAAGAGCCAGGAAGTTCGGTCACGAAAAGTTTTGTGTCATGCTAAGTGGTGGGTCTGGGAGGAGGTTTCATCCCCTCTGATCTACTCGAGCCTCTCACAGCTCTTTGCCTCACCAGAGAGTATTCTTACTCACCAACCACTCCAACAGAGCAGCAGCCAAGAGGCAATGGGAAAGGGAAAGCCTGAATGAGCAGAACTGAAAAGAGACTTTATTCAGAGTGGCCAAGCACAAATGCAGAAGCCTACAGAGGTTGTGGGGGCTCCATCAATGGAGATTTTCAAAACTTGTCTGGGTCCTTACTGACCTGCTCTTTCTTCCAAGCTAGCCCCACTTGAAGCATCCAACTCCTGGGTGGACACTGGACCCATGGTTTTTTTCCAGCCCTGCCTCTGGCTTCATCTCCTTTTGCTCTTGACTGACTCCAGGGATGGACCTTGGACGTCGTTCACCACTTGCCATCTCTGTCACAGAGGAACCAGTTACCAGTAGCCCTGCCCGCTGTGAGACTTCACTCTGTTGGTGAGGGGATGGCCAGTGCTGGGGTCACCCTCAGCTCCTGGCACACTGGCCCTCAGAAAGCAGCTAAGAAGCAAGGCAGGCAGCCATGGACGATGCAAGCTGGTGAAGTGCCTATCTCAGATGTTGGAAACAGAAACAGAAAACTGCTGCCAAGCTCTGTTAGCCCAAATCGCAGGTGTTTGTGTCAAGATAAACCTCTGCAAATCACCATTTCTTCTTTTCTCCACAGTTTTTTTCAAGTGTGTAGGAAATCTTATTCTAAGCTATAATGAAAAAATATCTGGATTTGGACACCTAAGCAAGTTTTCTCCAGAGACAGTAGAAATCCCTAGTATTTGGAATCTGAACAAATGAACTTTCTTCCCTCTAGACAGTTCCTAGTGACTCCTGTAGTCATCAGCACTCTGGAGATCTTTGGGTTCTTGCTTCCCTTGTACCACATCAGGGACCTCGTACCTGCATCAGGTGCAGCCTCCCTGACAGAAAGCTGACAAATTCCAGGGCTTGCCCGAGCAGTTTGGTGCCTCAGCCATTAAACTGAACCTCACAGTGATTAGCTGGAGCCTCAGGGTCTAGACCCTCAGCCTGTTTTTGTCATGGGTTTGTCCCCCAATCAATTAGAATGACCACAGTGCATCCTCGACCAGGGTATAAATGGAGCCCCACCAAAGAACTGGTTGAGTTGGTTCTTTGAGGAGCAGGAGGCCTGGCAGCTGGACTCTCCCCTTGGGTATCTGGGACACCACCCAAGGATGCGTTGGTCAATTGAGTGAGCCTCTGTGGACCGAGGGAGCCTCTGTAGATTGAGTGAGCCCCTCCCCCCTTTGGGTGAGTGACACCTTTGGGTACCCTTGTGTGGGAGGTTTTCCCTCCATGGTGAGTGCATGCACATTTTGGTTCATCTTCCTAGAAAAAAATATCAGCTAAAGTTTAGGAATTAGTTGTGTAGTAGGTACAGTCCCAACTGACATCCAAACCTGTAATTTAATTTTGTTGGAAAGAATCCTGAGTAATTTTGGTTGCAATAAAGCCACATTTTTGCAGAGCTGCAGCTGTTTGGTTTGTGGGTTTTTCCATGACACCACCAACAAAAAGGGGAAAAAAAAAAGCCTTTGTAAGCAAAAAAAATGCATTGTATGTGTTTTATTCCAGTAGTTGCAATAACATTTCATTTGATTTGGTGGGTATCAGGAAGATGAGGCCAGTCTCTTTTCAGTGGTGCCCAGTGATAGGAAAGGGGCAACAGGTACAAACTGGAAGTTCCATCTCAACATGAGGAGAAACTTCTTTACCGTGAGGGTGATGGAGCCCTGGAACAGGCTGCCCAGAGAGGTTGTGGAGTCTCCTCTGGAGACTTTAAGAACATATGTGGACATGTTCCTGCGTAACCTGCCCTGGGTGAGCCAGCTTTGGCAGGGGGGTTGGATGAGATGATCCCAGAGGTTCCTTCCAACCCCCACCATTCTGTGATGTTGGTTTCCCAGGCAGGCAAGAAGTTAAAGAGAAGTTTTGGATC
This sequence comes from Brachypteracias leptosomus, assembly GCA_013401335.1. Taxonomy (NCBI): domain Eukaryota; kingdom Metazoa; phylum Chordata; class Aves; order Coraciiformes; family Brachypteraciidae; genus Brachypteracias; species Brachypteracias leptosomus. The sequence continues at coordinate 3,391 of VYZX01010590.1, forward strand.
ATTTTTTATCTGTGGGTCCTATAGGTATCTAAAGCTGCAGATCACTGGGCACAGGTTAACACTGGGTGCTCAGACAGGGCAAATCAGTTTTTTCCTGCAGATTTGCATCAATCCAGAGATGTAGGGAAAAGGGTAATGCTTAATTATACTAGAACTATTGTAAAGGGAGTCGAGGCTTTGGTAGAGCTACTGGAAAAATTGTTCACCAGTTTTCTCAAACATTTTTAACATAATTTGAACATATGAAACTGTTGCCCTCTTCTAGCCATTGAAACATAGATTCTGCCCATCCATCCAGACATCTTTCCAAACATGGACTGAGGGTGGTATCTAGGATTGTACAGAGGAAATAGGACCCAAAAGAGATTTCCTAAGCAGTGACTGCTGCTGGTGATGTTGGGATGGATCTTTTGAGGGCTGTTTTCAAATCTGGTCTGCCATGTTTCTCATCAAAAGAAGTGGTGTTGAAAGGGATCACCAGGATCTACCATTTAGTTCCAGAGCTCACAGATGAGTGCTGCATCCTCCTCTTCATCCAACCTTTGGTCAAGCTTTAGTCCTGTCTAGCCTGTGGTGAGGGAGTTCTGGGCATTCACTGATCTCATGGCAAGGCATTTGATTTCTAGTGTAAATCTACAAATACATAAGTTTGAGCTTAAACCCATGAATTTTGAGTCATCTTTGTCCTTTAGATAAGGTAGCTCAACCTTTCTCTGCTTGCCCATCTGATGTACCCAAAAGAAGAACCACGATCCAGCTGCTGCTTTCTCCCCTTTTGGGACACCATTATTTCCAGGGCTGTGATGGTTCTTTAGAAGCACAGAAGGAACTAAGCAGAGGCTGCTGTTTACCAACTGCTGCACAGTGGTGTTCTTCTTGCTGGCCCTGCTGCACAGGACATTCATGGTTTCATCTTGTCTTCGATCTCGCTCATGGTCTGGCCTTCATCTTCCTGTCTCAAAATGTTCTCTTTCATTTCCTGCGGGAGGAAGAGACGGGCCCATCCCTGCATGCAGAAGAATCAGATATGTTTATTGAGTCCTGTTTGCTCACAGATTGCCAGCAAGATGGCTTTTAAGGAGAGAGAAGTGTCTGGTGTTTCAGCCAAGAGTCTTGACTCCATAAAGAAAGGTAAGAGCCTGTGTTGGCGATACTGATGGGTGAAGTAAATACCTCCAGTATCTGCTCCTAATGCACTCTCTGTGATGCTGCCTGTTCATTGCGTACAACATAAGTACTTGGCTGCTGTCAGACTGGAAGAAGATAATGGGTTATGACTAGCTGATAGTTTGTCTTTAGAACAGCTTGAAGCAACTTGCCAAGACTGCCCTGTTATAATTTCCTTTCTAGCATTCCCCAGCCTTCAACCAATACCTTGCTCTTCCCCTCACACAGCACAGCAGGACATGGAAAATCAATTATGCGTTTCTTAAAAAACCCACCTCGAGAGACTGAGCCCTAGGAGCTAACTCTAATCAAGGTCTCTGTAATTCAGACTTCAAGACTAGAAAACCATGGTGATCATTTACTTTCACTTGGCAGAAAAGTCAACAAATATCCTGTTGTCTCAGATTAATTGGCTGTCTCCTGAACAGATATGGTCAAAGAAAAAACAAGTGTGGTTGAAGACTCATATTTAGTGTGGACTTGTTCACCAGCTGCCAGAAGAGGAGAGTCTTTGAAGAGAAGATTTCTAACCCTGACATCCAGACAGACTCTGTGTACAGGGGTTTTCTCAGGGCCCCGTGCACTGGAATCATGTTTAACCATGAATTCATGTTACCTTTCTTACCAGACCTGGACCATGATTTGTGACCCAGGATGGGCGGAGGGACACGAGGCCCACAGGGTAAGTACCAACCGGATTCTGCTTCTTTTCAGCTTTTCCTGCTGGGAGTGTCCTTTGGCTGTCTACAGGGTGTTGTTTTTCTGGATTTGTCAGCTCGCAGGTCTGAGCAGCACCCTGAGTGCAGCACACAGCCCTTCACTGGGGTCTGCCTCTGGCTCCTTGACCAGCTAAGAAGCTTTCTCCATCGCTCCTTCTTTGGCTGCCTGGATTGCTTTCCTGAACACATCAGGAGTATTTTCTTGCAGAGGCAGAGTTCGTATCTCCATCTTACCCTGAAGGAGGAAATCAGGCCTGAAAGGTTAAAGGATTCCATCTGCTTTGGCATAGGAGAGTTGCCGCCTCCCTGCTGGTTGGGGTGCACAGAACCACCCAAACTGGGTGCCAGGTTGTCTTCCACACATCCTTTCTTCCAGTCCAGAAAGGAGTCAGGAGTTATTTTAGTGCCTAGAGAGGCCTAAACCAGCAAGAGGCTGCATGCAAGAAGTTGGAAGCGGCATTAAGGGCCACCAACTAATAAGGGCTTTGGTGGAGGCGAGTAGCATGTTTGGAGGAACAGTAGAAGAAACATGGTACAGAGGGAGCAACCTCACACTGATCCTTTCCAGGTCTCTAATAGTCAGTGCTTTGAGAGCACCCTGGATGAGGGACCAAATTCAGCTACAGAATTTATTTACAACTAATGGAAATTTTTTCTCTTGACACTTAACATTGTTTTCTGGGGCAGTAAGTTTTGCAGTTAAATTGACAGTGTCCCCTCTTTCTGGTTTTAAGCCCATTACCCAGTAACTTTACTGAAAGGCCTCTAGTCTTTGAATTACAAGAAGGTAACGCATTTTTGGTCTTCTACTCACTCTTCCAACCTGATGTCTCCTAGTCTGGTTAGTCTCATCTCACTGCAAAACTATTTCCTATCTGATCTTTTGTCCTTCCTTTCAAAGGCCTTGTACCCATTTGAAATGCGAGTACCAGAGCTCCGCCCAGCATCAAGGGCGTCTGCACACAGGAGATGGTGACACGTGTGTCAACGTTTGTGTTTTGTTCTCTGTTCTTCTGCTGGCAATTCCATAATTTGATTTTAAGCTATAGCTGAGCACAAAGCTCCTTTTTGCAGAAAACTGCCTCCACAAGCCACATGTGAGTAGACAATTTCTCTTCCTTGCAGATCTTCAGAATTGTCACTTCTGCATCCATGGCCAATTAAATTCACCTGCTGTTTCCATCACCTGTCACTCCGTGCTGTGACGTGCTCTGGCAGTGTTCCTCAGCACGCCTCCCTAGCACTGCCACCAGTTACTCTGCATCACCAGCAAGTTCTCTCACCTTGTTTGTGAGCCCTTCCCTTTTCCCAACATGAATTTTATGGGACATGCTGCTAGGGAAGAGGTCCAAGCAATAGCAGAGTAACTTAGAATTTTTTACTTGCTTGGTAAAGTTGTTAAATCTACCCTTTCAAGCCAGTAATGATGTGTTTAGAATGATGTAAGAGGCAAGTCAGGACTATGGGCCACAAAACTGGCTGGATAAGTCAACTGAGTGGAGACTGAAAGGGTCTTGGAGGCCTTGTGCTCCTACTTGTGACCTGAGGGATTTATCAAGGGACCTAAGTAAGAGATTTATGCTTTTCTATCAAAGTAGAGATGTGAATTGAGCAGTGCAGCTTGTGTCAAGAGCCTTTCTTTTATTTTGGCAGGCTCCCTCTATTGAACATCAAAGTTCTGGGGCCTGGGCTGTGGGCCCCAAGTTGGAGCTGACCTATGGCTGAGTCACACCTCAGCAGTGTGGTTTGTTCCCCAAGTGGTTTCAGGCCCCAGAGGCAGAACCTGGCCCACCTGTGTGAGGCTCTGCCTGCCCCCAGGTGATCATGGCTGGAGTGGTGGGTGAGGCTAGAGATAGATCAACCAGGAACCGACCAGTTTGAGAGAAGCAACAAGGAGCTGATCAGTTGGAAGAGAGCTCCTGTGGAAGAGAGTTCCTGTTGGGGTCACTTGCTGAGCTCTCTCTCAGTGGTGTGCTCCCCTTTGGCTGATTCGAGACAGAGAAGAGTAAACAGATGGAGAATAATAAAAGCTGAAGTTATGGTGAGGGGATGCTGCTGAGTTTGGTGTTGGCCTGAGGAAGAAGAGAGCTGGCAGCACAAATATGAAGTGGTCAGCCACCATGCAGCCATAGTGCCATGTGTTCTGACCATCAAATGTTCACCCCAGTGTTGAGGAATCCAGATCAAAGTTGGAAGGATGCTTACTTTATCACCCAGAGCCACACTGCACTGTCCCATCTGCACGGATGCACTTCTCTGTGCTGTGACACTGCCATGCACTTGGGCCCAGCATGGTCTGCCAGCTGAAATGTGGCAGGACTGAGCAGCAAGCTGAGGAAGACTCTCACACATGCCCTCAGGTCTAATGTAGCTGCTTGATGAAACAAAGCAAGCCACAGCAAAAATGCATTTGAGCCCCTCATGCCATCAGGGATGGTGGCATTAGCACATGCACCAGTTATCGACAGTTCTCCAGGGACAATGATAGTGGGAATTGTACTGATGGTAAGAACAGCAATTCCACACTCTGGTCTCTTGTGATGAGTGACAACAGCTTCAGCGTTACTCCAGACAGTCTGGTGACGTGACTCAGGTACTGGTCCAACTGTGCTCCCCACAGTGGCAAGCTCTTATCCCACAGCAGCAGCACACCTGGGGCAGCACATCTCGTTCCTTCCCCATCATCTGCCAGTATTTGGTTCAATTTGTTTCTCCTTTTCCTGACAGTACCTGTTGTTAGTAGTGTAGAATTTCAGGAGGAAATAATTAACAATGCAGTCATTGTGGAACCATCGGTGGGCTGAGGTTTAGAAGCACTGAGGTTCAGAATTCAGGTTGTTATTCACCTCTCAAGCTCCAGTTAGAAGTAGGGACCTCCTCTCCCTGCAGCCTACCTTGACACAGGACTTTGGACATGCTCTTAAATTTATACCAGGAACTATTCCAGTAGCTGCATCGCTCCAGGCATTCACTCCTGAAGGCTACGGAGAGGGTGCCCTATCCGAAAGACTGAACCTGGTCTAGTGGGAAGGGTCTAGCCCCCATGGCAGGGGGCTTGGAACTAGGTGATCTTTAAGGTCCTTTCCAATCCAAGCCATTCTATGGTTTTCTGCAGGTTGGGCTCCTGCCCAGAACCTATGTCAATGCAAAGAGAGAGGCATGTTGGTGACCTGTCTGAAGCATCCCATCACAACTTTTGTCTAAGGTACAGGACTGCTTCAAAGAGTGCGTATGGGATAAGCAGTAAGAGCTCCAGAAATGCTGACTGGGTGCCACTGGGTGGAAATTGCTGTGTAACATCAGCTCTGAGTGCTACTTTATATGTAAACAGTGTATTCTCAGCTGAGCACTCATGTTTTGCATTCTGTGTCCTTTTCCATTTTCTAGTTGCAAGGTTTCAATGTTCCCATTTTGCTGATGTAAATACCCACCAAAAGCACTAATTGAGATGGCTTTAATGAGTACTTGGCTGCTGAAAATTCACGACTACATTTGAAATGCTAGCAAAAACATCTGTCAGCTTACTCGACAAACTGTAAAGGATTTCTTAATGTATCAGGGAATTACAAGATAATATAGGATGGAAGGAGCTGGAAGGAACCAGTTGTAACAGTTTACTTGGGACTTTTTCCAGTTAGCACCTCTTGAGAGGCCAGTTCATCTATGTGGCCACTCATTCCAATAACAGAGGAAGCTTTTCACATATCTAACCCAAAATTAGTGACTTTTGGCTCTACAATCTTCAGCCTAAATTTAAAAGTATATGTTTTCCTGTAACTACTACTATCAAAACACTTTCCATAGAAAATCCATTATTTCACCTTCTGAAGCCATTTGAGAGCTCCTCTAGATATGGTTGTAAAGTCAAAAAAAAAGAAAGAAACATATCCACCAGGGACACCGTCAGGCTTCCTAACATCCTACTGTCTGAGACGGCTGGTGGGGATATGAATAGGAAGATTTGTGTGCAAAGAGGAGTAGAAGGGTTTCTTTAATACTGGGAAGGAATCTCACTATTTGATGATGGAGGCAGTGAGCCAGGATGTCAGTTTTGGAAATAACCTTGGTTTCCACAGAGCCCCGTGAACTGCACATTGCAAAGGAAGGCAGCACCAATTCCCGCCTTGGTGGCAGCTTGGATGTCATTCCCAGGGTAACAAAAACAGAGTTTCACCAAGGTTTGTGTGCCAGGTCAGTCTCCAGCCAGGTCCAAAGAAAACCTGTCAGAATTAGCTGATAACAGTTCCCTGAGCTGTTCTGGGTAGAAGCACTCACGGATCCTACAGGCTCCAGAACGCAGTTACTCCCTCCATCTACTACTTATTTCATATGATCCTCTTCTGTTTCTGCCTTCTTCAGCTGTTTTTCCTTCCTATGCCAAGAAAGCACATTTCTAGTCTTACAGAGCCACCCTAGCAGTGTTACCAACTGGCAGCTCTGCAGAAATGCTGATATCAGCTGGGTTTGCTCATTAGTCTGCAACTCTTTGTGCTCCCCCGAAGGCAAACAGGGCAGCACATTAATTGTGTTGTGTCTCCAGCCCTCACTGCTTGCAAATGGGTTTCAGTCTGTAGACGCCTTGAGCATCTATAGCACAAATGACAGCAGCTACAGACAGTACTCCAAGAGGAGATGTCTCCATCTACCAATGTCTCCATCTCAGGTACCCTAAACACCTGCCATAGGCTGAGTGAAGACTACCCACTCTGTCTACTCTTCCACAACTTCCCTCTACTGCACCACTAGTGCTGAGTTAGAGCCAAGGAAATACGTATTGGAAGCATTTAAAATAACAAAACTATAGGAATATGCCTTGAAGAGCCTTTCCTTTTCTGCTTTTCCAGAATCAATGATGGATTTGTCATTTTCTTTGCTGAGGAAATCACTGATATCAAATCAGGTGTCCCCAGAGCGAGTCTTAAGGTTAAGAGAAGTCCCCAGGTTCCTGCTGGGGGAAAGTGCAAAGCCAGGCACAGCAGGGTAGTGCTGGTACCTTCACAGGGGCTTTAACTGCAGGTGCTCTCTGTGTGTTCCCTACATGGTCAATGAAGCCAATCAGAGTGGGATTGCTGTGACTCACTCTGTCTTTGAGCTATAAAACACAGGCTGGGTGCCGAAGCTTCTGTAAGCAGCAGTGAGGAGGGAACACAGCACTGGCCACAGCTTGCCTTCACTTACAGAAAGGCAAAACTTGCTGGAATGAACAAAGAGTTGGTCCAGAACCAAGCGCTTGAAAATCACCTGTCATCATCTATTAGAGACACACGGTAACTGTGGACACAAAGGGCAAAGGCTGCTTTGAATCAAATAGCAAAACTCCTCTGAAGAGCTCCTGGCAACACCAGTGGTGGATCACAGCCCTCTCCAACCTGGCCAAGAGGCTCTTGCCCTTTGGAGGTGAGTGAAGTGTAAATGGACAGGCAAGACAATGACAAAGTTGGGCCCGGGCCAGTGATAGGATGTGGGGCAATGGGCACAAACTGAAACACTGGAAATTTCATCTCAACATCAGGAAAAACTTCTTTACTGTGAGGAACAGGCTGCCCAGAGAGGTTGTGAAGACTCCTCTGGAGACTTTCAAAACCCAACTGGATGTGTTCCTGTGCAACATGCTATAGGTGAACCTGCTTTAACAGGGGGGTTGGACTCCAGAGGTCCCTTCCAACCCCTACCATTCTCTGATTTTGTGAGTTAATGGGAATGTCTGTGTGTGAAAGCACCAGAAGAAAACCAGGACAAGGACCAAGCGTATTGATAACCAAGCAACCAAACCGATGAGCGCTGGGAAAAGTGTCAAAACAAGATGCAGAAGAGTTCAGCAGATCACATGCACTCCAACAACAGGAGGCTGACAACAAGGTACCACACACCACATGTACCTCTCCCCTTCCTGATGTGCTGACTGGAAGACAGCGGCTGCTGTGAGATATCCCAAATGAAGAAGTGCAAAGAAAGGGCAGCAGCTTTGACTGAGATATGTGGAGAGTGGAGTCAGAACAATAACTGTTCACTCTTACAGGGTGTGAAAGAACTGCTCAAAACTTAGTTCACTGCTGTCCACCAAGGAGAAAGGAGAGACACGGGGAGGATGTAATAGCATCACTTGTCCTCCAGCTCAGGATGAGTGATCCTGTCCAGACCAGCCTGAGAGACATGTCTTGGTGCCTGTGAGAGTGAGACTATGTAGAGTCAACTCAGAAAAGCTTCGCCAAGGGCAAGTTGTGCCTGACAAATTTGGTGGCTTTTTATGATGGAGCTAGAACGCTGATGGATAAGAGAAGATCAATTGACATCATCTACCTGGACTCATTCAAAGTGTTTGACACTGTCCTGCATGACACCCTGGTGGAGACACATGGATTTGACAGATGCACCAATTGGTGGATAAGGAATTGGCTGCATGGCCGTAGGCTGGGCAAGGAGTGGATTGAGAGCAGCCCTGCAGAGAAAGACTTGGAGGTGCCGGGTGATGAAAAGCTCAACATGAGCCAGCCAGTGCAGTCCAGAAACCAACCATGTCCTGGGCTGCATCAAAAGTGTGACCAGCAGATCAGGGGAGGTGATTCTGCCCCTCTGCTCCACTCTTGTGAGACCCCACCTGAAGCACCTTGGCCATCTCTGGAGCCCCCAGCACAAGAAGGACATGGACCTGTTGGAGTGGGTCCAGAGGAGGGCCACAAAAATGATCTAAGGACTGGAACCCCTCTCCTACAAGGACAGGCTGAGAGAGTTGGGGTTGTTCAGCCTGCAGAAGAGAAGGCTCTGGGGGGACCTTATTGCAGCTTTCCAGTTCTTAAAGAGGGTCTATAAGAAAGTTGGGGAGGGACTTTTTGCAAGGGCTTATAGTGATAGGACAAAAGAAAATGGGTTCAAACTGGAAGAGTATAGATTTAGATTAGAAATTAGGAAGAAATTCTTCACTCTGAGGGTGGTGAGACGCTGGCACAGGTTGTCCAGGGAAGTGGTGGATCACTGGATGGGTTCAAGACCAGGTTGGATGGGGTTTAGCACAACCTCGTCTAGTGGGAGATGCCCTTGCCCATGCCAGGAGGATTAGAACAAGGTGATCTTCAAGCTCCCTTCCAGCCCAAACCACTCTATGATGCTTTGAAAATAAAAATCCCCCTCCTCAGCAAAATTTCAAGCTGAGAAAACCACATCACCCAGCAACAGGAAAACCAGAACCAGTATAGCCAATGTCCTGGGTGGGAGCACTGTGTTGGTGGGACTGCACAGCAGCGCTGGGGAATAGCAGCTATTTCTTGACTGTAGCAGAAAAATGACCATCTGAGAGACCTGGAGATGGTCTGAAGTCTAGGGGCTGCCCCTCCAGCCTGGCAGAAGAGATATCCTACCCTACAGTAGTGGCCTTCAAGATGCTACTTGTCCTGGCTTCCTGAGCTCATTCATGAAACCCCTCTTGTGCTGGCCTTCCTGGGGGGCAAATCTCTACAGCTTTTCTTGTGCTTTTCTTGGCCTTCATGGATGACATGGAGCAAACTTGGTGCTCTCCTGTTCTTTATGTAGAGGTGCTTCAAGGCTTCTGGACATTGGCTTAAGGTGTCACAGGGTCTTTCCTTTCCTAGCGTGGCAGTTCAAGGTTGTGCTGTTTCCCTTGCGTCAGGGCTGGGACTGAACATGTGAAAAATTGAGCAGCAAACTCTTACAGCTTCTGAAACAGAGATATCTGGTTCCCTTGGAACAGAGCCTCAGCACGACGAGTGATTTCCTGTGACATTTTCAAATAGAAGGGTTTCTTTCTGACATTTTCATAATGATGGCTTTTTTCACAATTTTTGTGTTCAAATGCTACTTTTAATTAAAAATCAATCTAAGTGGAAAGCAAACTGTGTCAAGAAAAATAGACAAATAAGCCCCCTCCCCACTTCCACCTGTGCATCCCTCCCACAGGAGGCAAATACTGTATTTCAGATCTGCTGGTCCCAAAAGAAGCATTTCTGGGTTTCCATGTTGCTGCAACTAGAATATCTGCATTCCCCCCACGCAGGAGTGGCTTTCAGAGAAAGGTGCAAGAATCTATTTACAGCAATGTTGCCCCAGCCACACCTGATCAACCATAGCTGTGCCTTTAGGCTGAGCCTTGGAAGTGAGAGGATCTCTAACAAGGACCTTATAGTGATCTTCCAGTATCTGAGGGGGGCTACGTAAAGGCAGGGGAAGGTCTATTCAAAAGGGTTTGTAATGATAGGGCAAGGAGTGATGGTTTTAAGCTGGGAAAGGAGAGATTTAGGCTGGATATTGGAAAAAGGTTCTTTAACCTGAGGGTGATAGATCAATGGAATGGGCTGCCCAGAGAGGTGGTGGAGAGTCCATCCCTGGAGTCATTCAAGGTCGGGCTTGATGGGGCTCTGAGCAGCCTGCCCTAGGTAGAGATGTCCCTGCTGGTGTAGGGAAGTTGGACCAGATGACCTCTAGAGGTCCCTTCCAGCCTAAACCATTCTATGAATATACAGCTCACCCCATGGGCTGCACACAGCTGCATCTAGAGATCCCAGGGGAGTTTCAGGTTCTCTCTTTCTCCACTCCTTGCAGCCCTGTACATTGAGGTATATTCTTTACTCCACAGAAGGAGCATGCACCACACACAACTGTTTATTTGCCTTCTGTAAAATCTCTTATTTCTACCTTGACCCTGGTACCAGAGACAGTTTGATACTTGGGGCTGAGTGAAGGCAGCACAATGTACCTGGAAAAAATGACCGCTGGTTCCCTCCTCATCTTGTGACTCTTTCCCAGTCTTTCCAACCTGGGTGAATTACTGGTGGAAAAAGTATGGATCTCAGTCCCATCTGCCAGCAAAGTCTGGCTCGGATCCTTTCGGGATGACCTGCCTGTCACCACAGTGCACCCTCCCAGAGCATCATCACCAGAGCAGGTTAGGCAGGGGGGGAGAAGCCAAAGCACCCAGAGAGACACAGCCCCACTCACGCTGTTGGGATAAGGCCAGAGTTTTCCAAAAGAGACGTTTGCCAGTGAAAATCCTGATGCTTAACTCCTGAGTGTCGGTTGAGCCGTGCAGAGCAGCTTTTCTAGCAGCAGAGAGCCCTGTGATGTAGCATTTGGGTCTATATTTATGCACAGATAGGAAAGTTCGTCCATTCTATGTATAGAAAACCCAAATGTGTCGTGTGTCAACGACTTCTCCTGGAGGTGCTCGTGTCCCCCTGGGACACATCAGGCTGCCTCACCCTCACCCTCCTCCTAGTCCTCCCAGGCTCCTACTGGGGGTCTGACCCCACACTGGCTGCATCCCACAGGAGAGAAGAGCCAACACAACCAATCCCCCAAACATGTTTACATCTAACCCTGCACAACCCTCCATGAGTCACCATCACCTAAATCTCACCACGCAACAGGACATTTTTGACTGTGTGGGCAATCCAAGCATCTGATAGGAAATTCAGCCCAGATAGAAGTCAAGCAGAAGTTTTAAGGCTATTTTAAACTTTTGAGGAAACCTGGTGTGTTTTTCTCAACCCATAATAAATGTTCAGCTTTGTATCTTGACTTTATTTACTCCTTTCACTTCAATTTCATGCATTGGACATTGGGTCAGTTTTTAAATGATGATGGTTTTTCTAAGCAACTGCTGAATACTTTCCTTTAGAAAATTTCTGCACCGAAAACTTCCCTAATTTGTCTTCTTGTGTCCTTAGGATTTAGTCTGAATACTTAATGTAATAAATGATATATTATATAAAACGTAAAATATAATCACCCTAATTATAATTTTAAAGAATAAATATATTTAATAAATAATATTTTGAAAGCCTGATTTCATAAGTACTCCAGTAGTCATCAAGTTTTAAGCAGCTTTTACCTTTCAGCCACTCACACAAATGACTGAGGGGTTTCTTTATAGGTTATTTTTAATAGGGATTTACAGTGCAATCAAAGGAGAATGTGGTGTTGCCTGCACTGGCATTGCTGACGACTACCCCAGTTGTACAGTGTAGGTGCTTCAGATCTGCAGGGTCCAGCAGATGCAAACCTGAGCCTGAGGCCTGAAGGAGAAGAGCAGTTATAGAATAGAATCTTAGAATCATTTAGTTTAGAAAAGACCTTCAAGATCATCCAGTCCAACCACAGCCCTACTCTACCAAGTCTGCTGCTAAACCATGTCCCTCGGCACCACATCTACACGGCTTTTAAATATATCCAGTCTCTATCAAGAGTGCCTGTGAAGGGAACAGAAGGTGGGGAGGTGGAAAATGAATGAACAGGACCACCACTCCCTGCTCGCCCCTCCAGCAGACACAAGTGTGGGACAGCAGAGGTGACATCCCTGCCTTGTCCTCCAGAATCAACTCGTGGGCCTGTTTCCCATGGCTTTGTCCCATCCCTCTCTGAACCAGCTGCTCTCAGCAGCTCCCACAGCCACTCATGGCAGCTCAAAACCTGCTTCATCAAGAGCGTCTTGGTTGTCTCACACCCATCCCCAATGGGTTTCTGTGTGTTCTCAATCCTGGTACAGCAGGACTGTGTGAGCAGCTCCACTCTCAACACATCCCCTGCCTTCAGGGTTTTGTGAATCCTGATCACACGACCTTCCCCAGCATTTACCTCTTCAGACTGAGCAGTCTCAATGTTTTTAGCCTTTCCTTGGAAGGCAAGTGCTCCCTTTTCTAGACCTGTTACCTTTCTCTGTTCCTGCTTGGCATGCAGAGACCTGAATGCAAGGTATTGGCTCTGAAATGAGGGTGCTACAAGGCTTTAAATAGGGCAGGGTGATGTCCTCTGCCCTATTCTCAATGTCCTTCCTGATGATGCTCAATATTTATTTTGTTTTTCACTGCACACTGAACTGATGGTGCCAGTGATGTTCCCCACATCACTTTCCTGAGTTGTAACTATCCATTTCTGGCTCTGCATTGTATAAATATGGCCTAGATTATTTTTCTGTAGCTGAACTCCCATGTATTTATCTACACTTCAACTCATCTGCCACTTATATGCCCAAGGTCGGTTTTGTGAGATCTTTCCAGAGGTTCTCATCACCCACCATCAGTGCAGCATTAGACTACTCGAAAGAGCTTAAACCCAATTATTTGCATTTTAGTTTCTGACATCTGGAATCAAAATAAAGGTGACAAAGTTTTAAAGCTCTAATAATATAAAAGGATAAATCAGGCTTTTGAAATTGCAGAAACAAGTGATCACCCATAGAATCATATCATAGAATCACAGAGTGGTTTGGGTTGGAAGGAACATCAAAGATCATCTAGTTCCAACCCCCCTGCCATGGCAGGGACACCTCCCACTAGACCAGGTTGCTCAAGGCCCCATCCAACGTGGCCTTGAACACCTCCAGGGATGGAGCATCCACAGTCCCCATGGCAGCCTGTGCCAGTGTCTCACCACCCTCAGGGTAAAGAATTTCCTTCTCATTTTCAATCTTCCCGTTTGAACCCATCACCCCTCATCCTATCACTACAGGCCTTTGTGAAAAGTCCCTTCCCAGCTTTCTTGTAGCCCCCTTCAGATACTGGAAATCTAATTGTTGTTGGGATGCACATCTCCCATCTAAAGAAGAGCAGGTTTTATCTGAGAATCATTCCTGAGGTAGGCAAGACTCAATGCGGTCCCTTGCATTGGGGAATTCAAACGAAAGAGTGAGTCTTCACCTCATCCGAAAGGACTAGTGGGAGTTTTACAAGGTCAGAGCAGTGGCCTCGCTATCTGGCCCAGGCAGTCACAAAGCTTGTCACCCATGATGAGCAGAGTGACAGCAGGATGTGAGGAGCAGCCATTTCTCCAAACAGTTCCATAATCACAAGATCAACAACAAAAAGGCTGTAAGTGCTACAGCTATGTTTGGGGAGATGAGCAGCTGCTCATCACAGAGTACCTTGTTTATCTTCCTGTTCTCCTTGTCTCTTAACATATTGCTTTGTTCAAATACTGGCATCATCACTCCCAGCACATGTAACTCGCAGAGCTCCCAAACAGCTGAGCTGATTTTCTGGCTGTGAGCTTGGGACAAGGCTTAGGCTGGAAAATGTCAGTTTGTAACTGAAGAAATGCAGCATACCCGGAACTGAGCTGGAGCTTTCTGGGAGAAGAGGATTATCAGTTCAGTCAGACCCAGAAAGAATCAATGTCAACCAAACGTCTTAGTTCTATAACATGAACGAATACTTGGAGAAATCCATCAAGGTCTATAAATAAAGCTCTCAAGCCCATCCTGGGGAATGCTTGGGTGCCTCTCTGAAATGCCTTCACATGCAGCACAGGGATCGAGGAGGCAGCATCAGAAGTGTGTGTGTGCAGCTACAGGGCTATGACCTCTTGGGGTCATGGAGTCATGATGGGACGGGTCGCAGGCCTGGAGTGCTGCACTGGGTGGATAGAAGCTCTATTAGAAGGGGGCCCTTGATGTGAGAGCACAACAGGAATGCAAGGAACTCTGTGTGGAAATGGGTCAGGAGCCAGTTGAAAACTTGCGGGACAGGTTTAGTGGGCAGGCCAACATGGGTGCTCTGGTAGTGTCTATCTGCTATAGACTTCCTGATCAAGATGAGGTAGATGAGGCCACCTTTGAATGACCAGAAGAAGCCTCATGTTCACAGGCTGTGGTGGGTTCCTCTTCAGCTGAGCTTGTGCTTTCATCTTCTTCCTGCACCTGAAGAAGATATCCACAATTTCCCCCGTTTGTGATGAATATCTCTCATCCATGGTGGCAGAGTCTGAAGAAGTCATGGTGTTGAAGGAAAACAGAACAGTGGAGGGCTGAAACCTTTAGGAGCTGTATGAAGAACTCAGCAGAAAGAGAGGCGGGGCTGCCCGAGTGTAAAACCAGCCATTGTGACTCCAGTGCTGAGCAGGGAACAGGACCAATGGGCAGCAGGCAGGGATGGACAGAGGGACCTGAGGAGATGCCACATGGCAGAGGAGACCTGTAACGCTGCCACCAACCACCTCATCTTCTCAGACATCCTTGGCAGGTGCTGCCCACCCCTCCCTGCTGTCTGCTGAGCTGGGGATTGTCCTGGACTTTGTGCAGACAAAGAACCACAGCTGGAACAACATGGATGTGGCATGTGGACGTGGCTCCCCCAAAAGGAGATACTCTCCCAGGAGGTGGATGGGCACCACTGGCTCAGGGAGACCCTGGTGCAGAGATTGCTTCAATTCCCAGCTCATTTGATCTGCTCCCATGAAAGTTCAGTCAACCAGACCCTGTGGGAACCACCGTGGGCTTTCATTCCTTGCACATGGATAGATCTGTGCACCCCAGAGTCTGCAAACATTATTTCAGAGTGGCTGGATCTGTCTAAGCTTCAAAATATCTGTCTGCTCCTACACTGCCAGACAGATGGGCCTCTCTCACTGAGTGCAAAGCATTTGGTGCCACTAAGAGTAACATTCCAGAACCTGACTTTACCTGGTCACCTGGCAGAGCTGTGATGAAGCTGGATCTAATATGGAAGATGTCTTATCTAGCATACAAACATGCTCACAGGCAAATAGAACAAATTAAAGAAGTGCAGCCGCTTGCAAATCAGCTGGCTCCAAGAGCTCCCCTAGCCCCTTCCAGGGAGTGAGTCAGAGCACATGCACTCAAGAACGTATCAGGCATCCCAGGGAGCACAGCAAGGAGAGCAGGTTGGCATGTTCTCCCCAAGAAAACTCACTCTGATAATCTGGCTGCATGCCACCTGCTCTTTGCTGAAAAAACCCACAAAACATGAGAAAAATGGGCTGTTTGTTTGACTGGAATTTTCACGGGCTTTAAGGGAGCAGGAGACTTTGATCTCATTAACTGCTTCAAGTATCTTGTAAGCTCTTCAGTTCTGTAAAGCAGCCAATGGGCTGCAACTTGCCTGGTCAGGCTGTTAGAGGGATACGAATGATCATCTCCAGGTTTCTAAATACCAAATGTTTCCACACTAAGGGGAGGTCAAATACTGGAACAAGAGCCCAGCCAGCTTGTGGAGGCTCCATTCTTTGTGATATTCCACATGCAAGGCCCCCAGCAACCTGATTTAGTTTCAAAATTAATCCAACTTCAAAGCTGGCTTTAGGAAGGTTGGTTGGACCAGGTGGCCCCCAGAAATTCCTTACAACCTATATTCTGTAATTCTGCTATTCGTAAACAAATAACGAATTGGTCATTCAGATTTGAACTGAAGTCCCAAGCTCACACTGGGAGGACTGCAAGGCTGTGATGGACATTTCTTTGTATGGTTTTCTCCCCTGGTAGTTCTTGTCATTGCCATCACCCATTGCTCTTACACCAGAGCCATCCCCACACAGGCCCTTCCTCAAACAGGCTCCCCAGTTACAGCTTTAGGCAGCTCCCTCCTCATGGAATTTGGCACATTTGAGAAAACATTGGCTCGCACTTCCCCCACTGACAAATGCAGTTAGAACTACCTTTTAAAAATGATTTTTTTCTGGCATAGTGATGAGTGATTTAAATACGACATTTCTGTAAATTGGTCTCTGTATAATTAGAAGCTTAGTCAGTGTATTTTTAATATAACAGATGCAGCCATCCCCATCTTTCCACTTAACAGGAGGAAGAAGACTGCACAACTCCAGGGGAAAATAAATGAGTTCTCAGGAATATTCAGTGAGTTGGAAGCTGTGTTAAAGCAGCACAAATTCCCCGCCAAGTCACCAGCAGCTCCCAGGAGAAGACAAGGACAGTTCCACATCTACCAGCTGCACATTTCTGCTTGCAGCTGTTTCACAGAGAGGTGAAAATCCCACTTTTCTTCTCAGACATACTCTGATGAACTGTAAGATTAGGGAGCAATTTAAAGTCAGGTGGGGCACAGTTCCCTAAAGTAATGGATCCTGCATGTCACCAAGTGGTCTCTGGCCATATAAAAGCCACACATGTCTTTAGTTCATAATAAACCTATGCCTTGACATCTTCTGCAACAAAAGTCTCACACATTGAGACTTCTGAGTCTGGCACATCTTCTTATGCTTCAGTTTTTTCATATTTAAGGCAAGTAACTAAAGATTCAATTTTATCCTTTGGGTTTGGACCCACTAGTAACTCAGCTTGAGTGTCTTAAATGGGAATTTCCAGGTCGTCCTGGCAGCCTTCACTATGTCTGTGTGGTCTGTTTCTAACCAGTAACTAGGCAAGAACTTTAAATCACTTATTCTGATAACACCCTTATAAAGGTCTAAAGTGAAACGAGCCCATCCTTGGTCCTTGAGGCCCAGACTACACTGTGCTGGTAGCCATGGCAGACTGACCAGTACGGACCCTACAAGACATGGCTCAGCTTTGTTGCAGTGTGACCAGTTTCTTCCCGTGCTTCCCTGCCACCCCTGGGCCAGGAAGGACCTGCTGCTGCTGCAGAGCCAGGGAAGGTGTCGTTCATGGAGCCCTGGGGGCCAGTGTCAGCTGGTCCCACTGCTGTCCGCCTGTCCTTGGCTGGGGACAGACACACCAGCTAACTCCAGATAGCACAAGCACGAGCAGCCACCGTGGGCATCCTGCACAGACAGGAGAGAAATGTGCCCGCCTAGGGTGTGATTCACCTCTTGCACCTCAGCTATCGGCTTCTGTAGGACTCGTTCTTCAAATCCACTGACTGGGTTTCCACTGGTAGCAAAGGAAGCATAGCGTGGGTCTAGGTGAGGCAAAGATGCCCCTTGTAGGTATTTAGGCAGGAATAAATGACCTCTCTCCTTCAGGAGGAAATCCCTGCTAAAAGGTGGGTAGGATATTAGCCCCTGAAAGGGTCTGTAGGACATGTCAGTGCCTGAAAGGGGCCTATAGGAAGGCAGGGGAGGATCTGTTCACAAGGGTGTGTAGCAATAGGATGAGGGGTAATGGTTTTAAGCTAGAAAAGGATAGATTTAGGTTGGACATTAGGAAAAAGTTCTTTAATGTGAGGGTGGTTGATTACTGGAACAGGCTGCCCAGAGAGGTGGTGGAGACCCCATCCCTGGAGACATTCAAGGTCAGGCTTGATGGGGCTCTGAGCAACCTGCCCTAGTTAGAGATGTCCCTGCTTATTGTAGGGGGTTGGACTAGGTGACCTTTGGAGGTCCCTTCCAGCCCAATCCATTCTATGATTCTATGTCAGGGCATGTGGAACAACAAGGTGGACTTCATGTGACCACAAAAGGGGCCCTGCTGGGCGTCCAACGTAGACAGTACTGGTGGGACACAGCCAGGGCCCCCACAGCTCCATGCTTTGCTGAGCTGTGGGACTCTGGATAGGAAGATCCAGGATGTTGTGCTACCATAGGAGGAGATATCAGGAATGTCCAAAAAACATGTGGTGACACAGCCTTTGGAAAACATCAGTGTCCATCCTATTATTGGCACATCAGATGTTTTCCTCTGGAAAAGAGCTGCTGCAGTGTTTGTCTGGTGACAGTGTCTTGCTGTGTCCAGGGGGAGCAGACTGGGTGGCAAAGCTCCTTGAACCACAAGCTCTTGCGTTGACCCTTTGATTGTTCCCCTCCTGTTGCTGCACTGAGACCTCTGTTTCTGTGCCAAGAGCTGCACCTCGCATTTGTCATTCCATAACAGCATGAACTAGGTGAAGAAGTGGCCTTTGGACACCCCATGGCTATTGATGCACTCCAGCACTGCATTTATAAATAGGTATTATTGATCAATACAAAGACAAGATCATTATAATGAGGCCTCACAATAGCTCTGGAATCACTTCAGGCAAACCCAACATTTTTCTGGTTAAAAGCCTTTTTTTTTACTAATTAAAAAAATTTGAAAAATAGTTATTGAAGAGGCTCCATAGTAAAAGGAGTACAATTGGCTTTACAGGAAAGAAGTAGTCTCTATTTAAATTATATTTAATATTATATATTAAATATTAATATTAAATAGAGATATTATCTCTATTTAAATTGTAATGCTCTTCTGGGTAAGTCCCTGTGGAGCAGCCGCAGGGAGCACCTCCAGAGCCTTGACTTGGATGATCCTTCTGTTCAGCACAGGTCTGCTCTATCTAACTCTGACTTGCCTGCACTGTGCAAGACACTCCCAGATGGCCAGAATTAATTTTTTGATAGAGTTAGAGCTCTGCTAAGCAACCACAGCCCTGCCTTCTTTTCATTTACTGCCCTACCAAGTTCACAGCCTGATGGTTCCAGAGTGAGAGGCTCTAGAGTTTGACGTTTCACTTGAGCTGCTCATCCCTCTTTTACCCTCTGTCAGAGCAAAGGATGGGCTGGTTGCAGGAACATGTTTGCACTGCATAGGAAATATTCACACCCCATTGGCAGGGAAGTGAATCAGAAAGAGTTTGGTGGGAGTGAGGCTCTGAGGCAGCCTAGGACTCGAGATTGTGGGCAGAAAAATGCTGTTTCGAATGCTGCTGTCCCAAAACAATTGAGATGTAAAAGTTCTTTTTCCTACCTGCTCACGGAGGAAGCCCCATGGAATGTATTAAGCGTTTGTGGTTTGTCACTTCAAAGTCAGGCAGAGCAACTGTCTTGAGAAAAGGCACCATGTTGACAGGGGTTTATCACAAAGCTACATGATTTTTATGGAATCTGCTTCTCACACCTCCTAAAGCAAGTGAGGGTTCATCTCATGTAACTCTAGATAATACTTCTGGTTACCAGAGGGACAGATAGAATCATAGAATCTTTTTGGTTGGAAGAGACCTTTAAGATCATCAAGTCAACTGTTAATCCAGCACTGTCAGGTCATCACTAAATAATGTCCCTCAGCACCACATCTACACCTCTACTCTTCATTTTTTAAAAGCCTCCAGGGATGGTGACTCCATCACTTCTCTGGGAAGCCTGTTCCAGGGCTTTACAATCTTTTCAGTGAAGAAATTTTTCCTCATGTCCAATCTGAACCTCCCCTGACACAACTTGAGGCCATTTCCTATCGCTTGTTACTTGGGAGAAGAGACCGACTCCACCTTGCTCCAATCTCCTTTCAGGAGAAGGTCTCCCCTGAGCCTCCTTTTCTTCAGACTAAATAGTCCCAGGTCCCTCAGCCGCTCTTCACAAGACTTGTGCTCTAGACCCTTTACCTGCTTAGTTGCCCTTCTCTGGACCTGCTCCAGCAACTCGATGTCTTTCTTGTATTGAAATTATTGCAAATTTTAGACACCTACATCTTGCCATTCTGAGCTCCTTCTCCAGACACAAATCACAGAATGATAAGAGATGGAAGGGACCTCTGGGGATCGTCTAGTCTAATGCTTCTGCTAAAGCAGGTTCATCTAGATCAGGTTGCACAGGAACATGTTCAGGTGGGTTTTGAAAATCTCCAGAGAAGAAGACTCCACAACTTCTCTGGGCAGCTTGTTCCAAGGTTCCATCACTCTCAAAGTAAAGTTTTTCCTGATGTTGAGGTGGAACTTCCTGGATTCCAGTTTGTGCCCATCGCCCTTTATCCTGTCGCTGGGCGCCGCTGAAGAGAGTCTGGCCCCATTCTCTTGGCACCTGCCCTTTAGATATTTATATTCTCTTCTCCAAGCTAAGCAGCCCCAGGGCTCTCAGCCTTTTCTCAGAGATGCTCCAGTTCTCTCAGCGTCTTCACAACCTCTGCTGAACTTCCTCCAGTAGCTCCTTGTCTCTCTTGAACTAGGGAGCCCAGAACTGGACACAATACTCCTGATGTGGCCTCACTAGGGCAGAGTAGAGGGGGAGGAGAAATTCCCTCAACCTGCTGACCACAACCAATATACCCTAGGAGGCCATTGGCTTTCTTGGCCACGAGGGCCCATTGCTGGCTCATGGTGAACTTGTCCACCAGCACTTCCAGGTACTTCTCCACAGAGCTGCTTTCCAGCAGGTCAGCCCCTCACCTGCACTGGTGCATGGGGTTATTCCTTCCCAAGTGCAGGACTCTACTCTTGACCTTGTTGAACTTCGTGATGTTCCCTTCCACCCAACTCTCCAGCCTGTCCAGGTCTCACGGAATGGCAGCAGCTCTGGTGTGTCAGCCACTCAAATGGATGGGTGGTCCTTGGGGTCTGTGGCATCATTCCTCAGCCTTAGGGACATCTTCTTGAGAATGAAATGAGCTTTATGTCCTGGATCCTTCTCAGTACAGAGATCACATGTTGCTAATTGTAATACTGACAAGGAAGCTTATTGTGGCCACCTAGCTAATATTTTCATTTATCATAGAATCATAGAATTGTCAGGGTTGGAAGGGACCTTAAAGATCATCTCGTTCCAACCCCCTGCCATGGGCAGGGACACCTCCCACTACATCAGTTGCTCACAGCCCCATCCAGCCTGGCCTTCAAAATGTCCAGGGATGGGGCTTCCAGCACCTCTCTGGGCAACCTGTGCCAGTGTCTCCCCACCCTCCTGGGGAAGAACTTCTTCCTAATGTCTCATCTGAATCTCCCCACCTCTAGTTTTGACCCATTCCCCCCAGTCCTACCCCTATCCGACAGCCTCAAAAGTCCCTCCCCAGCTTTCTTGTAGCCCCCTTCAGATCCTGGAAGGCCACAAGAAGGTCCCCTGGGAGCCTTCTCTTCTCCAGCCTGAACAACCCCAACTCTCTCAGTCTGTCCTCGTAGGGGAGGTGCTCCAGTCCTCTGATCATCCTCATGGTCCTTCTCTGGGCACGTTCCAGCATGTCCAGATCTTTCTTGTACTGGGGGCTCCAGAACTGGACGCAGAGCTCCAGGTGGGGTCTCACTTGGGTGGAGTAGAGGGGCAGAATCCCCTCCCTCACCCTGCTGGCCACGCTGCTCTTGATGCAGCCCAGGATCCCATTGGCTTTCTGGGCTGCAAGTGTCCACTGACGGCTCATGTTGAGCTTCTCACCCACCAGTCCCCCCAAGTCCTTTTCTTCAGGGCTGCTCTTGAGCCAGTCACTGCCCAGCCTATATTGGTGCTTGGGGTTGCCCCGACCCAGATGCAGGACCTTGCACTTGGTCTTGTTGAACTTCATGAGGTTGGCCTGGGCCCAGCTCTCCAGCCTGTCAAGGCTGTCATTATATCAATGAACCCCTCCTTGGAGTACCACACTGCCCAGTGCTGACCAATACAGCACCATCAGAGCACAAGCTCCTTCTGGGGCTCCCAGTCCCACCATCAGAGCACAAGCTTCTTCTCCTGGGGCTCCCTGCAGCTCCTCAGCCACCTGCCCACTTGAGGCTGTGTGTATGGGTGACATGCTCCTTCATGGCTACATGCAGGCCACTTGAAACTCTGGCTTCTCCCCAGAACTACAGAGCTGGCCAGACTTTTGGGGGCAGCTGGGGAAGAAATAGTGCTTCCACATCACTAGAAATCCCACAGAAGAACATGCAACAAAAATAAGGGTCATCAGCCCTCTCTCCCCTTCCAGGTCATGCTTCAACACCCAGCTGTGGGCTATCTGTTCACATGCCTAGAAATGTGCCCATAATTAAAGTATTTTTTAAAAAATCCCCTCCATCAAAAGCAAAATAAAGGAAAAACCTAGGACCATATGGCCAACCAGAATGGGACCAACATTTGGCAGCAGCCACTGTCCCTCCAACTCCACAGGTTATCCTCCAGACATGATGCTACCACCTCTTCCTCCACTGGGAAGCTGTGCTGGGGCTGTCTGGCAGCCAGAGCCCTGCACCCAGAGGGAGGCAGAGCTTTCTTTAGGTCACTGGATGAGGAGACAGTCAAAGCAGCCAGGTTGGGTTCATTGGGTGAATATTGACTCAAGCACAACAGGTCACTTATTGAGCTTTTGCATTAGATTTGTATCATACAGTAGATAACATCTGAAGCCGGGCTGCTTTCCTCTGTCCATGGATGTCAGTGAGGATTTTTTCTAATACTATGTCCCTTTTTATAACCATGGAGCTACTTTCACTTGAATATCATATTTAAATCCCATGCTTTCAAATTAATTGCTCTAGTATCTTTTGCTGTCATTAAAGTACGATATTTTGGATACTTCCCCTGGGTCTGATCCAATTTTTTCTTGAGAAATTTAGCAAGCACCCCAACCATACCGAAGCAGATCACAAAGGAGCTTTAGTGCCGAAGAAATTCAGTCATTTACTTTTAAAATTCTAGCAGACAGCTAGAGTGGATAAATGCTTCACTCAAGAAGTTAAGCAGATAAAGACATTGTTCATTTTCATAGCAGTGGGTTAAAATATCCCAGAAACCTTTAAGCACAGCAGAAAAAAAAAAAAAAAA
>VYZX01010590.1:26421-38407 GCA_013401335.1 Brachypteracias leptosomus
AAAAAAAAAAAAGAAAAAAAAAAGAGCTAAGCATTAAAAGAACACTTAAAAAGAGAAGCAGATGCTGTTTATTTTGCCTCAGGAATAAAATCACTTGCCTCACAGCTCCTCAGAAGGGCTGTGATCCCCTGTGATCTCAGCAGCACAGCCCTTGAAGAGCAGCACCCAGGCAGGATGCTCTTTTTGGAGGATCCAAAGACAGGGGAGACAAAGCTGCTGGAGACAATGTTGGCCTAAAGAAGTGGATCCAAAACCAGAACAATTCCAAACCCAGAGCTCTCCATCTGTGCTGCCCAGTTCCCACTCAGGAGATAAAGTGCAGCTGGGCAGGCAGAACTTCCCTGAAGCTGGGCTCTGCTAGGGAAGTGTGGGATCAGCACAGAGATGGCACAAGAACTGACCCGTGAATTTCTCCTCTCTGCTCAAGTCAAATCATGCTCATGCATGAAGGTGGGGACTGCCTTATATTACATGGCCTAAGTATTGAGCACAAGGGGATCATAATCCAGAATAAGGTCTCCAGGTGTTACTCTCAGAGAACTGCAGTTGCTGAGCTGAATCTGCCCCCAAATTTTCCCTGATCACTAATACGTGAACATTCCCCAGGAGCACGGCAAAATCCACAAAGGCAACCAGAGCAGGCAGCAGACAGATCATTGCCAGGTCTAATATCTAAAGGATATTTTCTAATTATCACTTCCTTGTGTTGTGCCTGCCCCAGCCTTTGCCTGCAGAGCAGGCACCTCACCACCAGCACCATGGGCTGGAAAAGGGGGTGAGTTGCAACGGCAGCTGCTGGGGACTCACCCAGCACTCCTCTGTGGGAATGCTGAGGCTGCAGTCATGCATATTCAGTGCCAGTGGGCATCCTGCTGCATTCCTAGAAAATGCTCACTTTGAAAATGCTTCTGACACAGGAAAGCTCCTTAGCAGTTACCCGGCAGTCTGTAGACATTTCTGTTCTCACAATGGAAGGATCTTGGCTCTTGGCAGGGCTTTCTCCCACAGCAAGTTTCCTGACAAGTTGCATAAAGTACAGAAGATAAGAGTGCTGCTCCATTTCCCTCTTTTGACCCCTGTTTGTAGCTCAGAACAGGGCTCTCAACCCATCTTCTCTGGAGAAGGAGTGCTGACGCGTTGCTGGTTGCTGCGGGTGTAGAGCATCACATCCCTGCTGAGGTTCTAACTGTGAGTTGAAGTCACACTCTCTTTGCCTCTTCATCTTCACTTGTTCTGCTCTCTCTTTTTTTAGCCTTTCTCGTGAAACAGGATTCACATCACTTGCTTTAAGCCTCTACCTTGCAGCCTTCTGCATGAGTCACCTAAACACCCTGGAAAGTCAGGGAGAAGTAGACTCTCCCAGAGCGACTGAACTGATCGAGGTCCTCCCTGGAATCACATAACTGCACCTTCCAGTGAGTTCACCACCAGTTTCATCCGCTGCTTCCACAGTGCACCTGGTGCATCCTCCAGTGTGCCTCTGTCCCAGCATCTCCCATGCAGAAGAGCAGGCAAAACCCAACAGCCATGTTCCTTTTGGCGCTCTGCATTTGCACCACCTCTTTAGTGTGCCAGCTGGGAACCAGTACTAGGGAGAGGACACCCCCAGGGCCCTGGCCCACCAACCATCCTTTGCCTCACAACAAGGCAGGATCCAGCCACCATTGCTGCCCCATTCAAATGGTCTTCTCCCAGTCTTTCTGACCCAGATCTACCAGCAAACACTGGCCACAAGAAAACACTGTGAGGCAGCAAGTGAGCCTCCAGTGAGGAGGTTCAGGAACAGAGTGCCCACGTGCTGCTCAGCCTGGACCATGAGTGGGCGTTTGTTTGGCAAGCTGGACCTTCACCCTGCCCCTCTGCCTCCTTTGCTAGGCTCTTATTACATGGTGTAAACAGTCCAGTCCACCATTCCCTCCTGCTCATGGTAAGAGACTTCTGAAGGGCAAACTTTGACCTTCTTAGGAGACTGGTTGACAGAGACCCTCGGGAAGAGTTATGAAGGGCAAAGGAGTCCAGGAAGGCTGGATGTTCTTCAATAAGTGTTTAAGGTGCAGGAGGTGGAGCAGGCTGTGCTGGTGTGCTGAAAGCCAAGCTGGCAGGGAATAAGAATGGCCTGGCTGAACTGAGACCTTTGGCTGGAACTCAGGAAGAAAAAGAAAGGCTATGGCCTCTGGAAGAAAGAACAGGTCACTCAGGAATTAGAGCTTCTTCCCCCAAAAAGGTGGCAGGACCAGTAGCCCAGCTGAAGTGCATCTACACCAATGCACCAATGTTGGGTCTTTGTGGGTAAAAAAAAAAGAAACCATTCAAAATTTTGGACCAAAACAAAAAGCAGAAAACAAAAAATAATAGTCAATCAAAAATTTCAAAACCCAAATGTTAATTTTGTAAGACATTTGGGGAAAATTGTATTTTTTCCAAATGCAGAAAATGGAAATGAATTTGAGATTCTTTCCCCCCAGTATTATTTTCTAGATATATTTTCTAATTTGTAATTACCTATAAATTTCAAATTATGAGGAATTACTCATTGTACATCCTGTCTTCCTCCTGACTAAAACCACCAAGGCCAGATTCTTCTAGATGAATCATGAACCAGAAGAGCACGTATCTTCTATTCCCAGGTTGATCCTTCTTTTTTTCTGCTCCACTTTCTCACCTATGAAACAATTAAATGTGTAATTTTGAAGCACACATTAACGACCTCATCATTTGATTTGTTCATCTGTATTATTCCTCACTATCTGCTTTGTCTCCTTCCTCTTCTGTGTACATCTACCCGACTGTAACCCTCTCGCTGGCTGGCTGCCCATTGTGCTGTTGGGGAATGTCCCCCTGGGATGTGCCAGTGGAACCACTGGGACCACTGGTAGTTTGTCATCAAGGGAACTGCTTCCACAGGGAGGCAGCACTTCCCTCCTCTTTTTCACCCCCTGCTATCATGGCAGTCTATGAATCTACCTCCTTGTGAACCTCCATCCTCAGAGGTTTTCAGATCTTAGCTGGGTGAGGCTTTGAGCAACCTGGGAGCTGGTCCAGCTTTGAGCAGGAGATCGGACTAGAGACCTCCAGGTATCTCTGGCAGTTATTCTGTGATTTGACTTGTGTTTCCTTACACAGAGACTATTTCAGAGTCTCTGACCTTTATGAAAATAACAGCAGAGCTAAGATACCACCACCAGAGAGGACATCTCCCGTGTGCCTTGGCTCATTGCCTGGCACAGTCTGGTGTGCTGCAGCTCTTTCTTGGAGAGCACTGCAACTTGCACTGCCCATGCTTTTTCTCATAGCTTTGAATATTTGAATTTCTCTTAGCAGAACATTGTTAGGGACATAATGGGAGCTGACAGGGACAAGTGGTTTTGCAAATAAAATCAAAGTGTATTGTGCTTCAGTGCTCAGTATTTTCTCTTGCTCTTCTCTTTGCACACCTAATTTCATAACAGCCTGTAAGGCAAGGGAAGGATGGCAAATAACAGACACATATCTACCACTTTTAATCTATAACACAAATAATTAGTCAACAGCATCCACATTAATGAGCACCTGGGGCAGATGGACATTTCCTCTACAGAGAATTCGCCACAATGTCCGAGCTCAATGTCAGCCCAAACTCCCAGACTCTTGGCTGTGTACACAGGGATCGCTGTCAGAAGAAATAGATGTTGGCTCAGCCTGTTTATATCCTTTTCCTTTCCACACTGTGACCAATGGCTGCTTTGTGTGCCCTGAGTCCAGGCCCAGCCCAGATAGATAGGGCAATAACCAGGCTGCACAGACATTGCTCAGGCTCTGGGTACTCCTGTGCCAGCTCCCAACGTGTCCTTCAGACTGACACTCACTGGATGGTCCATTCAACTCCCGTCCCAATGGGAGTGGGGTGCAGAGGACGCGCTGCTCTGCTTCTTGGGGGGCTTTACCTGAGGGGAAGCAGCATCACAGTTACAGCTGAAGTGCCGGGGTCTGAGCTGTGGGCCCTGAGTTGGAGTTGACCTGTGGATGAATCACAGCCCAGCAGAATGTTTTGTTTCCCTGCTGGCTTCAGGTGCCAGAGGCAGAACCTGCCCCACCTGTGTCTCTGGGTCTCTACCCTCGCCCAGGTGGTCGTGGTTGGGGTGGTGGGTGGGGCCAGGACTATATCAACCAGGAGCTGAGCAGTTGGAGGAGTTTCTTGTTGGGTGTGGCCTCTGTTGGGGCTGGTCACACCTTGCTGAGGTCTCTCAGTGGTGTTCTTCCATGTGAAAGGTCCCTGAGGGGCCATCTCTGTCTATTGTGTCCAGCAGGTGATGCTGGCACCACAGTGGGCAGTGGAGGAGCTGGGCCCACAGGAACCTGTGGTGGGATTGTTTGAAAGAAGGCTCCCAAGGGGGTGTTGCTGAGCTCAGCGTTGGGCTGTGTGAGCAGGAACTGATGGCAGCAGAAAATGGTGATGGCTGAACTGGCACAATAACAGTTGAGAACAATTGTAGTTTATAAATATCCCAATTCATTGAATCATGAGTGTTTTGTCCTTGGTTCCCGGAGAACACTGCCTTGGGGTTTGACTCCGAGCAACCACAAGACAATCATCTGAGTCCTGTTAACCTTGAGACAGGAGCCTGTGTATCTGGGGAGCTCAGTATGGACACTGAGACCTGACAGTCCCTCTTCCCCACAGCAACCTGAGGGTTGGGAAACCTGGGGAAGGCTCCCAGGACACACGGCAGTGGAACAGCCCTGCCATAGGCAGCTATCATGAAAAATTAAAATGCTGTGTACTACTGATGTGATGGCTTCTTTATAGCTGTTAATTGGGGCATCTCCCTAAAGAAGGAAATAAAGTTTATTTCCCCAAACCTATTTTTCCATGAAGCTGTTTTTTCTGTCATTGGATGGAGTGAGTCTCTTTACTAGATCTGTCACAGGGTGAGTGTCTGAGTGCCTGGTTTAGGTTCAAACCATTTAGAATCCTTTCCAGTTTTTTAATATGCACTTTTCAAGTGTGAACATGAGAGCATGGAGCCTCAGCCAGAGGTATTCTACAGGTCTTGGCATGGGTCATCGGCCACAGGACAAAGGGAAAAGGTTTTGTAAATCTCACTAGATGTCCAGGATCAAGACAAATCGTTCTTCATCCTACAGTGTGACATACAGGTTTCCATTTCAGACAGTATTGAGAGCTTCAAGTTGGGCTGGGTTGTCTCTGCCTTGGAAGAATCAACCAGCAGAGTCAGCTACTGGAAGTCACAAGAGAGAGACCCTGTCTGGGAGCTCGCTCGTGTGTCTGCTCTCATGTCATGAATCATTCAGAGCTGTTGCTGTGCCAAGCAGTGCTGCAGTTTATCACAAGGCTGATTACATATAAGGGACTTGCAGCACGCCTCCAAGTCCAAGTATCTCTTTCCATCACTCAGTGAGTTGATCTGCACCATTCTGTCCTCACCACAACCCTGACACTTCCCAGAGCTGTCATGAGTTCACACCTTTGATTGTTTTACTCCTTTATGACATTTGGAAACTTCCCAGTGCAACAACGTGATGAGCAGGAGCTGCCACTCTCCTTCATGTCTAGGTGGAATTTCCCTTGCTGCAGCTTGTCTGTTGCCCTTTTCCTGGCATAGCTGAGAACTCTGGCTTCAGCCTCTCTATAACCCCATTAGCCAGCCACAGGCTGCAGAGAGATCTTCCTTTCCCTTATCTTTTCCAAGATGAACAAGTGCAGGTCCTTCAGTCTCTCCTCAAGCAATGTGTCTCAGTGCCCTGATTGCCTCAGTGCCCTCCAGTGGGTTGTCTCCAGCCCTGATGTCAGCACCATACACTCCACCCAGAACCAGTGGAAGAACTGTGCTCATAGAGACTTACCCTCCCCTTTACCTGTAACAGAATTATTTTTTAATGTATAAATAAGGCCTGTGACTTCACTGAGCTTCAGTAAGTAAAGACAACTCCTTGGAAGCTCATTGCCTTCCTCAGCCATCTCTGAACCTGGCAGAAAGTCCAAACAGGTTCAAGTAACACTTAGGGGAAGGCAGCTGCAAAGCAGTTCCAGGCTCTGGTGCAAGTTACCTTCAGACAGGTTTTGTATTTTGATACTGTACCAATTTCTGAGCATTTTTCTGCTGGATACAGAGGGAGGAAGGTGAGGAGCCTCAGGAGAAGGAAGCATCTACTGGGCACTTGGCTACAGCCCTTTGCAAGGTTGAGAATAAAGTTTTGTAAAGCCCAAACACACCTTCTGTAGAGAAGCAGTGCCTGAAGAATTCTCCATATGCCAGCATCTAACTGTGAGGTTTGGAATGTGACAAAAACATGGAATTCAGAGGAAAATGACTCATCTAGGAAAAGTAAGTACTATGAATTTCCTCCTTTTTTGGAATGTCTGGGTCTTCGGTTTTCAACGTTAAAAGTGAGGTAACATCAAATGCCAAAGAGCAGAGAGAATTCCTGAACCAAAAGGAGGGTCCTCACTTGATGCATCTGCCTTCCTTAGCCAAAGTCCATTTCTTTGACAAGAAGCCAGTTCATTTTGTTGTCTCAAAAAAGACTTGGTTAGTTGATTACAAGGGTAAACATCAAGAAAGGGCACCACTGGATGCAGAAGAAATAGATGTAAATTAGCAATGGGCAAAATTAGGCTGAAAATTAAGAGGTCCCTATGTATGAGTGTTCTGAGCATAGTTTTACAGTGAGCAAAAGCAGTTTTGAGGTACCCATTGTAGTTTTCAGGATAACATTAGTCCTCCGCTTCTTCTCTAGCCTGGGCTTGGCAAGATTTACAGAGGGGAAAAAAAGCATTATTTCTATTCACATAAGCAATGGATCTGGCTGTGATGCATCTACAAGGAGCCACACCACTGATGAGGAAGGAGGTGTTTTCACTTGGACACCATCCAGGCCGTAGCCATTTTAATGTCATTTCCTTTCTCCTGAGGAGAATAAATTCAGGTGGTGGTTTCCATGCTGTTCAGAATCCACTTGAATTGCTCTGTCCACTGACCCCCCATCCGCTGAGTGATGCGACCGTGGCAGTTTCCAGCTCTTGGAGAGCTTCAACCAGGTCAGCAAAACAGTTCCAGTCCCAGAGATTGTGTCTCAAACTGTGTGAGTGACAGTGGTGCTCAGTATAAGCCAGCAGTGCTCAGGGAAAGCAGGCACAGGTCGGTTTGTGCCTAAGCACAGTGCTGCAGAGCTCTTTGTTACTCACTGCCACCCCTCCTGCCAGCTCCAAGACACAGAAACACTCCCCTAGCGTGTCTGGAAAAGTTAAATAATTAATTATCATCTCACTTCCCTGGGGAGTCATGGTAGTCACAGTAGGAGAAGCAACAGTACTCTAATATATTCCATAGAATGATAGAATCATAGACTCATAGAATTGTAGAATGACATAGAAATGTAGAAGGGACCTTCCAAGGTCAATATTTGTCTGATCTTGAGCTAGATCAGACCAGAGCAGGGCTCAGAACCAAAGATCCTGGGCTCACTCCTAGGACCAGGCAGTCAGTTCTCTCCTGCCCTTGGGAAGGAAAGCATCTGGTTTGTCTTTGGTTGCCTTCCAGCTAGACCAAGGAAGGAAACTGTTTCCCACACTGTGAAAATCTTGAGTTTTCAGCCTTTCTTCTGCAGACATGGAATAAAAACCTTAGCCCTTTGAAATCAAAAGCCCAGGAGATGCACTCCACCACCTTAGAGCAATCAAGGGTCTGGCCAATGCTGGAGAGGCATTCACTCGAGATTCTGAGGAATTAGGTTTGATTCTCCTTGTACATGTCTGCCACCTTTGCCTCCTCCTAGTGTCCCAGGGACCCAAGGCTCAGCTGCAGCATAACCTTGGTCAGGTTGCTGAGAAAATCATTAAACTGTGAGAAACAGGGGTGAGAAATTTTTAGTCATGCACAATAGGAAACAAAATTAGAGAAGTAGGAGAGTTGGGGTTGTTCAGGCTGGAGAAGAGCAGGCTCCCAGGGGACCTTCTTGTGGCCTTCCGGGATCTGAAGGGGGCTACAAGAAAGCTGGGGAGGGACTTTTGAGGCTGTCGGGTAGTGGTAGGACTGGGGGGAATGGGTCAAAACTAGAGGTGGGGAGATTCAGATGAGCCATTAGGAAGAAGTTCTTCCCCAGGAGGGGGGGGAGACACTGGCCCAGGTTGCCCAGAGAGGTGCTGGAAGCCCCCTCCCTGGAAACTTTTAAGGCCAGGCTGGCTGGGGCCGTGAGCAACTGATGTAGTGGGAGGTGTCCCTGCCCATGGCAGGGGGGTTGGAACGAGATGATCTTTAAGGTCCCTTCCAACCCTGACAATTCTGTGATTCTATGACTGCTGAGATGGGATCAGTTTGAGAAGGAAAAATGGAATCAGCTGTGTGAACATCCAACAAATGGATGCAAGGACGAAACTCACTAGGAGCTGTGTGTGAAGCCCAGATCTTCTCCAAAGGACCTGCCCCAGACATCGCCAGGTGGTTGCAAATGTACCTGGGCCACACTGATGCACAACTACAGCTGCTCCAACACAGGAGCGTGCAGACCGAGCACTGCCAGCACACACCAGTGGCTGCCAACCTTAACAATCCATATATGGGTTTTTTTCCCCTAGTGTTAAACCAAAGAGGAGACTGGTTTCAAACACTCCTTTATCTGTGTATCTACTGATGCACATTCACATTGTCCCTGGGCATCTCCACAAATTCTTTCTGTGCAGCTGTCCTGCCACAAAAAAAAGAGATAACATCTCTCTCTCAAAAAAAGTTGCATTATTTTTCTAAGCAGGACATTCAACACAGGATATTAAATACAACACTGATTTTGACCTTTTAAAGCATAAGTGAAATAAGCTATAGCTGTTATGAGTCAAGAGAGTGTCTGGATGATCAGAGGGAGAAGAAAAATGTACTTATTTATTTTTTAAAAAATATCTGAAGACCAGGTTGCACCCCAAATTTCTCTCTGTTTTTCCCAGTCATCTTAAGGAAAACATCAGAAACTCCTTTTCTGCATGGGATGAATGTTTCTGCAAAATATCCGACCTCTGTGAAGCCCTGGTGTGGGAGAACAACAACTTCACAGGAAAGGTTTTTCCTGGGCTATGAAGAGCAGGAGGTGAGTTCCCCGGTCCCGCAGGATGGCTGCAGAGCACAGAGCAGCCTGCACCCTCTGCCGCAAAGTTCTGCCAGGTTCCCTGAAAATCTCCTGCCCTGAGGGTGGAATTTATTCCTCAGTTGGAGATCTAAAAGAGCCAACCTCTTTCCTTGCACATTGTCACACCAAACACACTTCCACCCACTCAGCAACACCCACATTGCTTGGAAGGAAAATAAACTGAGCAGCATCTTCTCTAGACTTTCGAAGAAAATCTATTGTGGCCACACTTGTCTTGGTCTGTCTCTAGGAAATTCTGGAGGCTCAAAAGATTCACCACGTGCCTTCACCCAGCCTGGAAGTGAAGTGATGCTGCAGGGAATTTTTTTGATTCATACCCTGGTGGGGCAGTTTGGAAAGTCCTCATTTTCCTCTCATTCTTAAGGGGGGCTGTAGCTTCATGACTTACACAGCACCCAGACTCCTTGGGTTTAAAAGCGTAAGTCCTTAATTACAATGGAGAATTGAGAAAAAGCTGCAGTTCCTGGGAGCAGCCAGCAACTGGAGGTGCTGAAATTGGGACAAAGCCCCCTAAAATATTTGGAGAGCTCATGACATTTCTTCTGAGGCTGACTTTAGGGCAGCTCCTGCAGACTCAGGCTCAGAAACACAAACCTTTGAGTGTTAATGAGTTTCAACCCATCCCACTGAGAAAACCTGGTGTAGATGGCAGAGCCTGGCTATCAGCAGTAGTAAGTGTTCAAAAATCATGAGATTATGGGTTTTTTGAAAATAATCCAATATGTAAATGAGCTGCCTGAGGGAAATGGAGACAGCTGGTTAGCAATGGCTAATTTAAAATCTATTTAAGGCCAAATCATACTGCAAAGGGGCTGTGACTTCAGCGTTGCTCTTTCAGGACCTTGGCTCTATTTGAATTGCTTTTACATGTTTTGTCTAGTGTGAGCAATGTTATTACTTCTCTGAAAAAAACCAGCTTTTATTTCTCATTAGTGACTAAAACCAGTTAAAAAACACTAACGACATCTCTCAGAAGAGCTGGAATTAACACTCTGGGTCTCAGGTCTGCACTGCTAGAGGGGCTACATCCCTGCATCGGAGGTAAACTGATGCAAGCCTTCCCTGCAGGAGCCTGGTCAAGCCCATCCATCAAAGCTCTCAACCCACATCTCCTCTTGGCCATAGGTGGTGCCTCTGTTGCCTTTCAGGGCATCATCATCATCATCATCTCGCTGGGTTATTTCTCTTCAATTACCTGAAATAACGGAGGGGTCCAGGGCCCCGCAGCCTGCCAGAGTGATGTTTCACGGCACCAGGGGCAAGGCCCGGGCTGGGGTAGCGGAGTCCGGTGCGAGGGCTGCCCAGGGAGAGGGGTGCGATCCCCGTCCCCCCCCTCCCCCGGAGCAGCGCAGCCCCAGCGCCCACCCCCGGAGCCGTCGGAGGCGGTGTGGGAGCGTCCTGGGGGGGCCGGTGTGGCTGCTCCAGCCCAGCCCGACGGGCAGAGCCCCGGCCCCGGCGCTGAGCGAGCCGAGGAGCGGCCGGATCAGGGAGCGGAGCCGGGAGCGGAGCGGGACGCGCGGCGGCGGCGCAGCAGAGCCCGCCGGGGCCGCCGGTATTTAGGGCGGGCGCTGCCGGAGCCAGGAGAGAGCGGGACGGTGGGAACGAGGGTGAGTGCTGGCCGGGGCGATGCCGAGGTGATGCCGGGGAGATGCCGAGGTTATACCCAGGTGATGTCGGGGCGATGCAGAGCCAATGCCGGGGCGATGTCAAGGTGACGCCGGGGAGATGCCGGGGGATGCCGAGGTGATGTCCAGGTGATGCCGGGATAGGGCGGGCCAGGATCTCGTCCCCGTTTGGCCCCCGCAGGTCCGCGGTTGAAGTTGGTCCCAGCGGCCGGAGCTCTTCGAGTCGCCCGCGTTGGCCCCGCGGGAGGAGAAGAGGCGCTCGGGGCTTTCCCGCAGGTCCCCGGCACCGCGGCTGGACCGTGCCCCGGTGGCTTCGGGACAAGCCGACGTTGGAGGCCGGTGTCGGGGCGGGGGCGAGGAGCTGGGGGGGGCAGGAGGCGGAGGCCGGAGCCTGCGGCGGCATCGCCCCGGCTCGGCGGGCACCGGCGGACGTGCGAGCGGAGCTCCCTCGTTGGCATCGCCTGCCCGGCCCCGGCTGGGCGCGGGGAGCCGGCATTCAGAGCACCGGACACGGACACTTATCGGGCGAGTTTATCTCGAAAGAAGGTTCTGCCCTCACAGGCAATCGAGAGTTTTAAATGAGTATTGCAGGTCTCTTCCCGCAGGTATAGAGTGATACTGGGGACACGAAGAGACCACTTTGAAAGTGTCATTTTATGTGGATTCCCTGGGGAAAGCTTTGGGTGATGGCGAGTCTGAGATTTGTCTGTTACTGTAGTCCCGGCATTATCCCACACTGTCCTGGTTTGTATATCACGAGTGACCCACTGCCTGGCTTCTTCCTCAGCCCTGCTTCAGGTTTGATGGTGACCAAATGTCACCACCATTATGTGCCAGCACAAAGCCAGGAATCTTCAGTATGATGCTGCACTCCTGGAGTCCTCATCCATCTATGCTTATGTACCTGCCGGGGTGCAAGCCAGGATGTCCAGGGCAGAGCTCACCATTTTCTCACTGGGAGCTAATGGACTGACATGATGTCACGTGTTGCAGCAAATGATGAGTGTGAACCACTTTTGGGATGAGCTTTGGCACTACAGTAAAGAGCAGGAACAAGGAAAGGACAAGGGCTGCCAGCGTTGCCCTCTGATCATAAGATGGCCCTGATTTTTCCGGGATACTGTGGGCAGCAGCACATGAGACTTGAACAAGAACTTCAAGTAAATAATGTTGCCCTTTCCCATTTGTGCGTCTGATGTAAATCATAGAACCACAGAATGGTT
>VYZX01010593.1:0-70187 GCA_013401335.1 Brachypteracias leptosomus
TCAGACAGACCCACTACAAGGGTCTAATTTCAAACCTATATTTTTAATATCTTTAAGCTACCCGCATCTTGGCTGCCCACACAGAAATCAGTGAATCTTGCAAGTTATTTAGATGTGGAAGCTCTGAGGGTCAGATCTCAGGTGTTGTAAACCAGTACAACTTCACTGAAACTTCCCAACATGCTGACTCTGCAGACCATGGAGGAAACAGAGAGAGCCTTACAGTAGATTAAAGCTGCTGGAATAAGTCTAGCAGCATGCATTTTGGGAACACACTATGGGCTACTAATACAAACTGGGCGACACAGAGAAGCTGAAGGTAAGTAGGGAGATATAGGAAAAGTAGATAGCTCCTAGGATAGCCCTAGCTAACAGCAACAGAACTCATCCAAACAACATCTTAAAATTTAGAAAATGCAGAAATACAGCAAAAAAACACCAAGGCCAGCATCAGAGGCATATAGTTGAGAATCAAAGTGGGGGATCTCAATGTTTGATGCAATGAGGTAGGGAAATTCTCTACATTTCTCCAGATTTTTATATTTATACCTTCAGGTATACTATATAGAAAAGTCCTAGTCAACTTTGCCCTGGTGCTGAAAAGAATCCCAAAACTGAAAATGATGCATCAAGGCTGAAATCAGGAGGGACAGAATGACAAGATCAGACAGTTACTAGAGTTTAAACTGTTTTTTGAAACTCAAGGCATACAACACAAAATAAATAAAATGAGTCATTGACCTAGATGCTACATATCTTAATGGAAAAAAGGTTTTGAAAGAGTTTGTATAGAAGTTTCCACCAAGTAATTCAGTTAGCCTTTAGCTCTTCTTATTGAGGCAACCTAACAGAGTTAGCACTAGGATCTGCCGTCTTTATGGGAGACAGGGTTTTCCAAGTATTCTTCCCTCTGAATTCTGTCTTCTTTGTAACACTTTTTCCAAGGAAAAGCTTCATCAATCAGATCAGTAGGAACTCATGGTGATTTTTTTTTTTTCAAAATGGACCACAAATGCTTTTGAAAATTCAATAAATTGATTGTGCTCTTTAACTTCCTTTCCTCCCTGTTTTAGCATTTGAAGCGCTGTTTTCTTTTGTGTCTGGCTATGTTAGACTAATCAATAAGAAATTATACTTTTGCCTTTTTACATTCCAAGAAAGGCAAATGCAACATATTTCTCTCTCATTCATATTGATTGCAAAGCAAAAACAAAGAAAACTAATGGCAATTCTTCACAATGTTCTTAATGCTGCCATCTTGTACTGGGGAATTGCCCTGTCAGTACTAACTTCATTTGCAGAGAGTATTATTTTTAAGTATGTACATCCAGAGTTGTATGAAGCTTTTTTTATCAGTAAAATTAATTATCATAAGATTAATTTCACAGGAAGAGACTTGCTGAGTTAGGCCTCAACACCAGCATGCTCTCCACTTACCCCAAGGGATGAGCTGATCAGCTGCGACTGCAAACTGCTGCTCACCTCTGGGTCAGATGAGTCTTCTTTTTACTTTAAGTGACTGTTGCTGGCTATAGTTTTGTGATCAAGATAATAAATGGTGGAATTCAATTCTCCTGATACTTTGGGGTAAAAGAATTAAAAGTAAGGCCAGGAGCAGAGCAAGCAGTATGTCTTCCTTTCTGCTTTAGCATGCCAGTGAAAGCAGTCACAGCACTGTGGCTGCAGAGTGCCAAGGGACCCCCCCTCCAGTCTGGGGATCTCAAATGAGAAGATACTGAGAGAAGAAGAGGAAATAATGCTCTGCATTCACTCACAGCACAAAGCATACTGCTTCTGGCACTTCAGACACCACTTTCTGAGCAGCCAAAGTTGGTCTGTTTTTTGGGTTTTTTTAAACAAGCCTTTTGTAATGA
The DNA here is from genome assembly GCA_013401335.1 of Brachypteracias leptosomus. Classification (NCBI taxonomy): domain Eukaryota; kingdom Metazoa; phylum Chordata; class Aves; order Coraciiformes; family Brachypteraciidae; genus Brachypteracias; species Brachypteracias leptosomus. The sequence goes on from VYZX01010593.1 coordinate 1,875, forward strand.
GAATGTTCTTCTAAGCCTTTCACAAGTCAGTGGCACACTTTTAAAGCAAACTGGCATTGTTTACTCAGCTGTATAAATTCAATGCACTTTTTGAATCTCCAGGTTTATCAACGGTCCTGTTTCTACAAAAAAAGAATATAAAATTTTTTTCCCATTTAAACAATGCTGAGCAGCTGTTTATCTTTTCCCTACAGCTATACACCTTCTGCAGATGTATAGCCACCTTTGCATTTCTAAGAAGAAAGAAGAGTAAAAAAAAGAAGATCAAAACTCTTATCCCAGCTGGAGGCATGTCACCCTGCTTTGAAGGGACCCTCCAGCACCTGCTCTTAGTATTTGTTGGAGAAAAATCTCTGCAGAGTCACACTGTAAAGTACTTTTTGTTTCTTCCCTTTCCTAGATTTTGTTTCCTTCTAATCTACTTTTTAGGGTAGGCACTTGCAAGGTGAGAAAAAGTTTTGTATCATTATGCAACCAAGATACCAACAGGCAACGAGAGATCCCGCTAGATAGATAGTGGCATTCCCATTCAGAGTGGTCCTGAAGAAGAGTTAGTAACATACCACTAAAAAAATGATTGTCATTGGAGAGTGGAAGATGGGGATGGGCGAAATGAAAGCCAAAAGTATAATTTTTGGAAGGTTTCCCCAGCAATTAATTCATTGTCAAGACTCTGCCCTGCTGGAAGGATGCATGAAACTGGAGCTAATATTTGAGTGGTTTTGTTCACATTAGCATTAGAAAACAGAATTAGTCTCAGAGAAATGAAGAAAGTAATGAAAGCAACTGGTTTTTTCCAACAACATCATTTCAGACTTTTTTATAATAATAAATGCCTCAAAAATAAGCAGGAAAAAATAGCAACAGCAAATTTGCACCCAAGAGAAAAGTTAATGTTTCTACTTTGCTAATTCATCGCTGAATATTGAAATGTTGACAACAGTGACAATGTGTTTAATAAGTTTAACTTGCAAATGCATTGGGCCAGATTTCTGATAGAGCTGAGAATACTGGATGCCTTTGGAAACCTTTGTGTCCTTTACTTAGTGCTAATTTGGAGCTCAGCTTTTAGAAATGAAGATCTAGTTATGTACCATCAACAAAGTCCAACACTCATTTCTTTTCCAAGCTTATTCCTACAGAGTGAACAGATTAAAAAAAAAATATATATATATATAAGGGATTAGGAATTTCCTTTCTATAAAAAATGCACTGAGTAACAATTTCATCACCTTGCCATTTATGCTTCCTTCTAGCAGTGAAAATATCTTCTAAGATACAACATTGAGCAAAATTCACCTAATAAATACTAGGAAGGTTTAAATCAATACAGTAAAAACAAGATGAAAAATCAGTATATTTTTTCATTGCCTATATGAAAACAAGATGTGAACAGCAAGAAAGGAGTCTGAAATACAGTGAGAGTAATATGTTAAAAACAATTAATGCAGTCAGGGTGCTTTCTGCAAAATTCTTGAGTGTCCTGGGAAGTTTCCCCTGGAAGAACATGACTGCTATTAATAAACCAAAGCATATTTGGGCAAAGCTTTCAATCACACAATAATGATTAAACCTTAGGGGAAAAAATGAAAAGTTGCTTCGAAATATTTTTTACAAAAAGAGTAGGGGAAAAAAACCTCTTTACAATCAACATGTATGCCTCGCTATTCCAGGAGGAAAACAGAGAAAGCATCTTCTAGGAGTGACTGCGCAGTGAAAAGAAAGACACAGACAACTGGAGGGGTCAGACCAGTAAGGAGGGTATGACATTGGTTACAAAGCAGGAAATATATCCTTTATTTTCCTTTTCTGGTCTGTCCTTAGAAGCCAAATTAAAAATCACTTTTAGATACATGACGATGAAGACATTCACGTACTAAGACTGAATGAATGACTCAATAGCTCCCATCATTTCGGTGACCATGACCAAGGCACAAAAGCTCCTGATTAGTCTGAGCTCTCCTCCCCGCAAAACCCAAATGACAGTGCAAAATTTGACAAACTGTTGTCACCCATGCATCAAGACTTCCACACTTTTTTGCTTTCCTGTTTGTTACAGCTTGGTGTCTAGGAGTCCTACATCCCCTTCAGGCTGTTCAGATCGTGTTTGTGCATATTACACTAAAAGCAGCTTCTACATTTGTTATGGAAGTTCTTCAACCCTTCTGCTTCACATTGGGGCTTCTTGGCTCAAGTCAACTACTTCCTTACAGTGCAGCAGGTCCAAAGGGATCTCACCATATTGCTCAGAAGGGACACTGGGGCACTGAATCTTCCTTAGTGACCCAAGCCATTCTTAACCAGTATGTTACTCCTTTATTTACAGCTGTGCTCGACTAAGTTCTCCTGAAATCAGTGTAGAAACAGCTGAATAGTTGCAATGACACGAAGTAATTGCAGACACTTATATTTCCTGATAGCATCATTTTGTTCCATTAAGCAAAATGAAATTGTGGCAAGATGTTACCGAAAACCCAAGAGCTCATACCTGTCTCTGGAATTGCTACATTACTCATCAGTGAGCCGCGCTGGGGCAGTGGTCAGCACAGGGTCAGCTTTCTTTGCTGTGAAGAGGTTTACACACCTATCTCTGCCCATAAACCTCTGTCTGTTGCTGAGAATATTTTTTAAAATATTAATAACGTACAAAGGGAAAAAAAATCTTCACTTGTGAAAACAGTCTTTAAGAGATGATGGACAGGAAAAGTGGAGTTCCTGTTCTGAATATCCCACAAAAACAGGCAGAACAGCATGTAACCAGCTAAAACTAACCCACATACCTAGACACTACACACTTTTCTTTCTTTCTCTCTTTTTCTTTTTTTTCAGTCATGCTGAAAAGAACAAATCTGAGAAATCTGTCCTGTTCAACACACTCTGAGATAACCTGTCAGTTGATTGCCATAGAAGAGTTGCCAGTAGGATTTGTGCCCAGCCCTGTTTAGTGCATCAGGACTTGTGCATTCTCCTCCTGCTCTGTACTCACAGCTACCACAACACAGGAGGTCTAACCACAACATCCAGCCTTACTTTCTTGTACCTGGGAGTCCCTCATGCTTCTCTTTACAAGCTTCTCACTAGTGACAGAAGAAACGATTGGTGTGGTGGCTTGCCCAGTAGCCAGATAAGACCTTCCTCTGGCACAGCAGCCTCAGTTACAAGGTACTGTAGCAGCAGCTGCACAAAGCAGCATTTTGTATCCCATCAGAGGACACGGCACCAGAACACTACACCATCACATTAATGTAAGATTGTGGTCACAGAGGCCGTATGAGTCTTATCTGTAAGCAAGATTTTTAACCAGCTGCTGTAATAGTATTCTGTGGTCCATTTGAGCCTAATTTACATTGTTATGCTTTTTTTTTTTTTTTTTTTTTTTTTTTGACAAAAGAGAANTTCTCTTATGTAGTAGGTTAAATTATTAGATTAAAATATTGCCATAAACATGGTTGAAATCCATGTGAAAGTGATTATAGTTAAGCCTGTAACCACAATTATTGTTATAACTAGCTGTATTTCATGAGGACCAGTTAACAGTTAGATTACTAATGCTAAGGCCTTTTGCAGTGATTCAAATATGATGCGATTTTTAGTTTAGCAAATATTTCAGATTTAGGATAAAGCTTTTCTGTTTTTCACAATGTACTGCCAAGGAACATGTAATATTATTATTAGCATTAACATTTACTACAAATATAATTTTACAATTACTAATGTTGCCTGAAAGTTTACCTGCCTTATCTGGTTGCATCGGTTGAACTGAAGATAGAATGTCACTGTGTGAACATTACATTTTTTACATCCTTAGAGCACTGCAACTGCAATGCCATAATAACTGATTTAAAACACTGATAATAGTCGTGAGCAGAATTTAACCCAACCTGGATCTCATTGTGAATGGTGCCATAAAAACACATGGAAAATTACATTCCCTTCTTCAATCTATTTTTATGATTAAAAATGAGCTTTAGTTTGAACCACTGGATTTTGAAAGACACCCTGGATTGACAGAAACATTTTAGATAAGGCCTTGTCAACAGCTCCATTTCATTCCAGCCAGGTGTGCTAGAACTTAAACCATCTTGAGACAAATGTTATGTCATTACTTGAAGAAAATAAACGGTCTTTCAGGCACTCAGCACCTAAACAGTGTATGGCTTGAAAACCCAAAATCATCTCCCTAAGTTTCTGTGTTTTCTTCCAATTCAGATTAAAAAACATTTATGTACTATGAGAAGAGAAGGAAATTTTAGGGAAAAGTGTTCGTAGTGGCTCTCATATAGACATTAGCGCAATGAATGATTCGCAGGACAATGAAGTCAAAGTGCCCATAAAGTTTTACAGGAGTGGAATTAGCCCAGAACTGTGTGTTATAGGAAATGTCACCCTGTCCACTTAGTATTCTGTTGGGAGCCACACTATAATAAAAATGGAAAAGAATTTAGCATACATGGCAATGTATGTACAGCAAGTCTATTACATCCAAGGATCTCCTATCATATTACAAAGATATTTCAGTATCATTACCTTTAGTAATGACAGACAGTCAGAGAAAAGGCCACAGACTTGCTGAAGGTCACACAGCAAGTCAGTAATGAGGTGAGAGCAGAGCATACACTAAGTCCCCAGGTCAGCTGCTGGAGTGTGCTGAGCCTCCTATTAATGTGGAATGATTGTTGTAAATGGTATTATCACCATTACCAAGTTATAGAGATAAATGAACCTTTAAAAGAATTAGAGCAGTTTAAATTACCATACATCGCACAAAACCAGAGTTGTTCTCATCACTTTTACAGAGGTAGAATCTGATTCTTATGGAGTGAAATGTATTTAATTACATGCTGGGAAGTGGGAAGGCAAAGCTGAGTATTTTTACATGCAAATACAGAGAAAACTTATCAGCTAGCATTTCCGAAGCTGTTGTTGCATATGCAAGAGCCATAATGATATTTTCAATTCTGTGTTACTCATTTCTCCCACCTTAATTCTAGGTTGTTAGAAACTCCATGCAGTGGGAGGAAAGAGAAAGCTGTGAACAAGTACATTTTGCAAAATATCATCCCCAGAAATAGAGAATGTTTTTAAAAATTTGTCTTCAAATGAAATATGTCTTGCAAAATCATAATCAATCACTGCAAGTACTTCATCTGGAAATCCTAGTGAATAGAACCATATTGCAAAAACCTCCTACAAACAAAAATGTCTGCAACAAACCAGACCAGGAACATTTGTGAAGATGCAAAACAAGTCACAATATGTTTCTTGAATTTCTTCCATCCATCTTTTGATGACATCTCAGTCCAAACAGGGGAGTTAGGAGTTGCACCACACCTCTACCAGTGGCCTGAAAATTGTGTGCAATGCAGCAAGGAAATATGCTGCACCAGCAGGCTTTTTTCCCTTTCCCTGTACAAAATCTGAAAGAACAAAAAAAACCCCACAAACTTCCCCTAGCACTCTGGTAGGAACATAGCACTTTCATACTCTCCAACACGAGACTTTACATTTTGGGTCCAATACAACTCCTAAAAATCAATGGGCAGCTTCATATTGAACAAGCTGCATAATTAGATCTGCAATACACAATCTATTCTTATCAGAGTTACCATCCCTTGAAACATAACAGTATGTCTAGAGCTGTTATGGCAGAAGGCTCAGGAATCCCTGGAGTATACCTTAAAGAACAGGGGAAAGCCATGTATTCAAGTGCATCCAGACAGTTGGTTGTATTGGATCAAGTGTTCCCAGATGGGCTGTGTGCTGTTGCTTCTACAATTGTCCTGGCAGGAAGCAGAGTGTATCAGCTGGCAGAAAGTGCTTGGAGGCAGCTTAAACCCAGCAGCACACTCATAGTTAAAAACAGAATGGAAATGTTTCTCCAAAGCAAAATTTCAAAGGGGAAATAGAGGGAAAAAAATGTAAGAGTATTTGCCAAAGTGCTCGTTGTCCCGACAACTCTTACATTACCTTTGCTACGGTAACTCTGCTGTTTTGAGCCCCCTTTCTTGAGCAGCTTCAAGAAACAAAATAGCACAACATCATAGGCAGCAGGACTGGTGGGACCACACATTATCTTTATGCTATATGTCAGGTACAAGACCTTTATGTTGGCTAAATATATATTATACTCTTTTGGTCATACATCATTAACTCAAATAACTTTTGAATTGGAGTCAGCTTCTAGGGGTAAATGAACCAAAACCTACTTTTTTATTGCTTGCTAGAGCTCTTACCAGATGAGAACTAAGAATTTTCTTTGCTGACAAGGTAGTACATCATTTCAAGATGAAGTGTAACACTGAGTAGCCACCGTTACTATTGCCACTTTACAATAATCCGTTTTCCTATAATCTTATGTATTGATGTAATTTTAGCTTAGTGTTGAATAGTCCATTTGGTTTCTCAAAGTTGTTTTTCTAGAGTAAGCATATTTTTCTTAATTTCTTATGCAAAATTAGGGGGTTTTAATACTACCAATTAATAAAATGTGAGCACTTTTTCTGTAAAATTAAGGGAAATAATGAATCCCTGGACTATATGTCTTTGTCAGATGAACATACACATGTCCAGAACTACTCTATTGGACTCACTGGAGGATGCCTGGTTCTCTAAATTAACAAGATTCAAACATGCTGAAATCATATTCTTCAGAATGTTGTAAGGTGCTGGATAGTTTTGTCTTTGGCTACTGAGAACACTTGATTAATAATGAAGATTGGACTAGATCAGACCAGAAGTATGTTTAGTAGCATTTTCATATTTACTAGCCCTTCATCAGTTTCTCTTCCTTCATGAGGTTTAAGAAAAGACTTGAAAAACATGAATCGGCACTTCTAGATTTCAAAAAAAAATGTTGTAAATGATGTGACGTGCCAGTACTTTGACATTCAGGCATAGTGTGATGGGACAGTCTGATCAAAATATTATGAACCCAGTGTTCTCCGTGTCAGGTACTGGCTGTACTGAAAGAACAATAATATCATTTATTGCATTCACAGAGTATAGGTACTACACCCACAGCACAGTCCGCAAGAGATAAGTGTTTATGTTAAGCAACTGAGAGCTAAATGCACCCACTTATGGACAAAGCAATTGTTTCTATAACAGTCTACACACTAAGGCAGATGGGGAAAGTGAATTTTCATAAATACTTGAGACAGTGGATTTTAAATTCAAAGAACTTGTCTTGAAATGCCACATGTGAAGAGCAAATCAGAAACATCTGTTCAGAAGCTAATACAGATTAAATATCAGCAAATTGAAATGTTCCGTTTGTTTTTTCTATGGTTTATTTATTGCTCAGTCTTCAGCTTGTCTAAGCCCTTCATTAGAGTGCAGAAGGACTTGTCCTCTATTTGAGAAGAGTGGTGTGGACCACAACCACTTGTACTAAGCTATAATTAATTAGATACTAGTTGACTGTTCTTCAACATGCAGCCTGGCAGGCATAGAGTTAATGAGCAGCAATTTTTTTTCTCCAATAAGAATTTGAGATGAGATTTGTTCACAAAAAAAAAAATCCAAAAATATGGGATATTCTGTCTGTTCGTGCTAAAAGACACTGAAGCAAAACTCCCCATTGTCTCTCCAGGAGAGCAGCCTTTCTGAAGACTCCAAGAACTATATTCTCAACCCAAAGGTTACAAGTCATAGTCAGCACCTTCAGACAGCTCATATACCACAAGTGGGACTGGAGCTGAGCACATTACCTTTCTTGTAAACAGAGAAGTAGGACTCAAGGATTTGGGAAACACATCAGTGAATACCTCTTATTTACAGACTTCAGGCTAAGAACCAGTCAAATACCAGTGTACTTCACTGCCTGTTTTCTAGTGAAGTTCAGTCTGGCAGGTAACAGAAACAGGCTTTTTACAAAAGAACAGCAGCTGTAATTTAAATATAGCTAGAGGACATTATGTTGCTCACCCTTCCTACTCCAGTCCAGTGGCAAGGTGAGGGAGACCTCCATACAGCTCTGACCACTACTGGGTTTAGGCTGTGCTGTGGGACTTTGCAGAGAATTATTGAAGATGATCCAAATTAGACAACATGCAAAAGTGAACACACTACACTGGCTGTAATCCTTTAAGCATGGCACTTAAGGAACTTTCCCGGGGTAGACTCTGGTCTTGGCTCCAAGGACATTTTTGTACTTAAAATTGTATTCTCCCAGGGGAAACACCTTGGAACCAGCTCTCCCTTCACCTGGGTTCAGTCTTCACTTCTGACTTTGACTCAAGTCATTCCTGGATTATTTTCCAAACAAGGATAATTTCACCTAAAAGGGTGACGTAGTAAAGAGACACACAGAAAATTCTGGAATTCACCTGAGTGAAATTCTGACCCTCCTAATCACTCAAATATTCAATTGTAGCTGGGGGACAAGGCAACTTCACATCCCATCACATTTTAACAGTCTCTTTTTGTGGACTTTTCATAAAAATATAGGCAAAGTGCCTAACTTCACTAGAGGATTCAGGAGTGTGAATCCTAAATGAAGGTTAAAGGCTTCTGTGCAGAATTGTAGGAAGCCAAGTCTTGGAGCAATGCAGGAATTGAGACATCCAATTCCTCAGGCATTTTGCTCTGGCTGCTTGTTTGAGAATCCTAACAAACATTTCTATTTTTCCATATATTGCCTAAGCAGTAGCTCAGGGCTGTGGCCTGCACCCAGGGACCAGATGTTTACGTCCTTCTGTGGATGCTATTTTTGTTTTAGGATACACTGATGTTTTCCTCTTTGCCCTTTGGCCATAATCACACCTACTCGTCACTTATTGCAGAATCAGACTGAGCTTGGTAGCTCCTTCCTTTCACACTCGGCGAAATATTTACTATAAATGTTGAATAAACTTAAATAACAGTTTCCAAAGAAGTTGTAAGCCTAAAAAGCTGTCGAACAATCAATTGCCTTTTCTCCTAAAAGTTTTCTTGTTTTATTGTGATGATAGGTAGGAGAGAAGCAAAAGTACACACCCTATACTCTTCCTCTCAAGCAAGAAACACCATGGATTAGCAGTAGGAAGCAGGGAGCAAGAAAAGGAAGTCAGTTTGATACAAGAAAGATGGTTACTGAAAAGATGTATAAAACCAAACAGAATATGCATAAATATACTGATATTGCCAGAAATATAAAAATGTATTTCTTTCCCAGTGATAGTCCCCCTTAACCACATAACTGAGCGGGTACAATGATGCCTTTCATTCACAGGCCAGCAGCTCTTTAAAGGACCTTAAAGATCATCTATTTCCAATCCCCATGCCATGGGCAGGGACACCACCCACTAGACCAGGTTGCTCAAAAACCCCATCTAACCTGCTCTTGAACACATCCAGGGATGGGACATCCACAACTTCTCTAGGCAACCTGTTCCAGTGTCTTACCACCCTCACAGTGAAGAATTTCTTCCTTACATCTACTCTAAATCTGCCTTCTTTTTATTTAAAGCCGTTGTACCTTGTCCTGTCACCACATGTCCTTGTAAAAAGTCCCTCCTCATCTTTCCTGTAGGTCCCCTTTAGGTGCTGGAAGGTTGCTATAAGGTCTCCCTGGAGCTATCTCTTCTCCTGGCTGAACAACCCCAACCCTCTCATCCTGTCCTCATAGGGGATGTGTTCCAGCCCTCTGTTCATCTTTGTGGCTCTCCTCTGGACCCACTCCAACAGGTCCTATGTCCTTACACTGGGGGCTCAAGAGCTGAACACGGTGCTCTGGCTATGGTCTTACAAGAGCAGAGTAGAGGGGGAGAATCACCTCCTGGGATCTGCTTGTCAACACTTTTTTTGATGCAGCCCAAGATGCAATTGGATTTCTGGGAAAAATGCACATTGCTGGGACATGTTGAGCTTCTCACCCAGAAACACCCCCAAGTCCCCCTCCTCAGGGCTGCTCTCAATCCATTCATTGCCCAGCCTGTATTTGTGCTTGGGTTTGCCCCAACCCAGGTGCAGAACCTTGCCCTTGCTGAACTTTGTCGTTCGCATGGGCCTACCTCTCAAGCCAGTCAAGGTCCCTCTGGATGGCATCCCTTCACTCCAGCATGTTGACTGCACCACACAGCTTCACATCATCCACAAAGTTGCTGTGGGTACCCTCACAAAATGTGATACCTCAAGAAGTTTAATTGATTTTTCTAAAGGTCTGAAAGTCTGTTGTTCCTTTAAATTATTGATGGGTGCACTTGGATTACTGTGCACACTGCCGTCCTTGATACAGGCTGGGCTGAAAAATGTGGCTTATTATCTCTGCATCTAAATTATTCTGTTTGATTAGGTCACCGTTGTCCCTGTTGGCACCTTGCAGGAGCTTTGGGTTGTCTCCCCCTCCACTCTCCCAACTCCACTAACAACAATTTTGCTTCATAAATTCTCCCTTCAGTTTTAAACAGAGGAGGTCTAACTGCAGCCTGCCACAAAGGCTGATGCAAAGTGCTCAATATCTGCCCTGCCTCACTCCAGAGGAACCTGAACAGGGAAAACATCCCTGTGCACCTGCAAGTGCACCTCGACTTGTTCTACCTGGAAGCAGGCTGAGGTCTCTCCATTTCAGACACTCTGAAACTAACAATTTTTTTAAATATTTTTTTTTCCATAAACATCTCTGTATGAAACAATTTCAATCTCTTCCTCCGCACTCAGACAGGTAGCTAGCAAACTGAGGAAATGTGTCCCAAGGGAAATTTGGTGTCCAAGTCCCTGTTGAAACCAATGGACTGTCCTGTCTCCTCCCAGTGAAGATACTTATATTATGTATAAAACATGTAATACTCTTTCATAGGAGCAACCAAATGGGAGCTTAAAGAGTTGGCCAGGCAAGGGGGAACTTGTCAGGCAGGCAGGGCTGTGAAACAAATTAGAGGAAGAGAGAAAATGAAATCTCAGTAGGCTTTGTCTGGAAGACAGGGGAAAGCTATGAAACCCAGAGGGTTGTGTAGAGAGCTTCATTAGAGTCTTTATTAGTCAACTGAGAAAAATTCAAAGTAAAATCAAATTAATTAGGAGGGGATGCTGGGGCTGTGAGGGAGCACAGAACATGATTCTTAATTGTTTTGTGGAGTTTTAACAACTCTCCAGTCCCTCCTGACAAAGCAATATGTTTCCTCACAGGAGAGCTGACCAGTTGGAAGCCTTGATCTGCTGGAGACCCACTTAAATCTGGTTTGGCTTTGAACTTTCTGTCTTCCATGTTGGGCAGACACGAAGGCTAAAGCCTACTAAAGATTAAACCATCCAGAGGACTAACCATACCTCCTTTGCCAGGGACCTCTGTGGGTATTGCTGTAATCAGGAACAATCTGTTCCTTCACAAGCTATTCCCTTTATTTACTTTCATATTTTACTCTTTTTCAGACTTACCTCCAAACATATTAAAAGTAGGATCTGCCTTTTGTCCAAGAAGAAAACATTTGACACAAAACCTGTGTAGCTGGTCATTTCTATTTGCAAAGTGCTTAACAGCATTAATCACCCAGTGCTGCTCCACAGCACACTCTCACCAGGATGAGTAGGACCATTCGGCTGACACATGAGGAATTTGGGGAGGATGCTAGGGAAACAGTTTCTCCTAGTCCTCATGCCATCCCCCATTTTCAGTCTTGTTGTTCAGACAGCTCTAATAGACTTTGACAGAGTTTCCCTAATTGTATGATTCTCCCATTCTGGATATGGAGGGTTGATCCTGCAAATAAAATGTCTCCAGTTATTCATGTATGTGTTGACTCTGCTCACACTTCCCTGTGCTGGTGGTGTTACAGACTGCCACATCTTGCTTGAAGTTCACTAAGAGGTAATAACCCAGGTACTAAATATCATACTACGCTGGAATAAGTTTAGCTTACTACAGCAAGGCTGGTGCTACATAAACCAGACTGCAGAACTTCCACCATTGCAAATCAGTGCAAAGGAGGCCTGGTCTGTAGTTACTGTCTTAACCTGCTATCAAATCTTCCATTTCTCTTAATAAGCATAATATCCTGACATAATTTTCCTTCCACATGCTGGCATTTCAAATGTGTTGGGGGGAAAAATAGTTTAATTGATTTTATTATTGCAGAAAAAAATGGAATACACAATGGCACTTTTGTTTGGGGGGACAAAAACCAAAATTATTGGTTCCACATGGCTGAATTAAGCACTTAAAGTTCAGCTTCTGCAGAATGCTGATAGCATAAGCTTAGATCAATACAGAAACAATTTACACTTTAGGAGCACTGGCTTTGGCTATTAATTAGTAATTAAACTAAGTTTGCTCCTGAATTGCTTTAACTGTTTCCAAGGTGTAAAATGAATTATGGCAAAACTGGTTAACGCTATCTGAGTGGGGACTCGCGTCACAAAGTCTCAGCTTTGACTCACCACAACTGTTCTTTCTATTTAATCTTCTCCACTGACCTACTGCCCTACTGCAAGCTCCCTTTCATTTCAGATTCTGGGTCTTCTATGCACTGAAAGTTATTCAGCAGTGTGAAGAGAGAAGAGGCTTCTCCAGGCTAAGAGGCTGCAGCCAGCACTAGCCACACTTAGTTCCATACTGGCTCTGAAAGAGCACAGGAACTGGTAACATTCTTTCAACATTTTCACAAGTTGTAGGAATGGCAACCAAACCTTGGACTTAGTCTCCAGACTGGAATTGCTATCCCTTCCAGAAAACAAAGCCTAGAGTTTGGATATAGCCCACTGTAGGGAAAAAAAAATAAAAAACAAAAAATTTTCTTCAGTTAGTAAATAGAGATACCAAACAATAACGTGAAGATACAAACATTGCAAGTACATTTTAAGCAAAAGCAAAGTTTAAAGCACTTCTACTTTGCAAGTTCCCTTCATATCCCGCATTTCCCCTGCAATAGCTGCTAAAACTGTTTAAACTAATCCCCTCTGCCATTGAAGAATCAGGTCCTCCTCCACATAGTACCCATGTGGTGATGGAGAATGAAAAAAGTTATACCAAAGAAAGACAACAGCAGAGCAATGTATGAGGAAATCTGTTGTTAATCAAGTTGGACCAGCAAGACTGGGAAGAGGAGAACTGATTGCCTATTACAGAATATGTTCTCTGTCCCCTGTGTCTGGCTTTAACAAAAATACATTGTCACACTAATCAGCTTTCAATATTCAGGGTACCAGAAAGCAACTGATGAGTTTGTTTTAATAACGTATAAATCAACGTGTATCAGCAACTCACCTGAGTGTACTACACCATGTTCATGCTGTCGTGTCCTCTAATTAATGCCTTATGCTGTGGACTTCACCTCCCTCTGCTTTCCACAATATCCAACTCAAAAAGCAACCAACACATTATCAATAGAACACATATTCAAAAGTAGAAAAGTATCTTATTTTTATACTTGCTGATTATCTGCATATCTATATATTTTGCTTGCTCATACAAGAAGCAGAAGCTGGTGAGAAGAAACAACCTCAATACTTTAGACATATCAGGCTCCTCACCCACATTTCCTTCAGTTGTGTTAACATGACCCACCACTGCACACAGCTTTTTGACAGCTTATTAACACCAGCTTTGAACGGATAGATGTAGCACAAAGCAGACTGAGTGAATATGGCTGAATTAGGCACTACAAAATTTTATCTGCAGAGGGGATTTTTAAGTTATGTAAAAAGCCTTGGTCAATTGTTTGCTGAAAAGGGAAGAGAGCCTCAGCCCAGTTGCTATTTTTAATCAGCCTGGTTTGTTGCCAAACCTACTATTTGGAGATGGTACTGCAAAGAAGACATCACAAGGTGAGCTCTCACAACACAGCATCATAACTCAGCTAATAGCGTACTAATAATTTTAAGAGTCAGATAGTTCTTTAAATAGAGGAAACATGATTTTTGAGGATAAAACATTACTCAGCTGGATACCCCAACTTAGGAGACTTTCCCTATACCATTGTGCTTGTTGTGGCTGGGATAGAGTTAATTTTCTTCATAGTAGTTTGTATGGGCTGTGGTTTGGATATATGCTGGAAATAGTGTTGATAGTTCAGGGATGTTTTTGTTATTGCTGATTGTGCTTACACAGAGTCAAAGCCTCTTCTGCTCCTCACACCACCCCACCAGCAAATAGGCTGGATGTGCACAAGTTGCTGGGAGGGGACACAGCTGGGAGAGCTGACACCAACTGACCAAATGGATACTCCAGACCATATGACATCATGCTCAGCATATAAAGCCAGGGGAAGAAGGAAGGGGGGACATTCAGAGTGATGGTGTTTGCCTTCCCAAGTAACCATTAGGTGTGATGTGGGGAATGAATTCCTTGGTTTGCTTTGGGTTTGTGCATGGCTTTTGCTTTACCTGTTAAACTGCCTTTATCTCAACCCATGAGTTTTCTCACTTTTACTGTTCTGGTTGTCTCCCCTTATCCTGCCATGGGGGGAGTGAGTGAACAGCTGTGTGGGGCTTAGTTGCTGGCAGGGGTTAAACCATCAACAGTAGGATGCGACAAAGACTAAAATATTGCTTTGTCAACCTCTTACATGTCCTGTCTCCACTGACCATTGGGAAATGAAGCATTTCACATAGTTTTCTGTTAGGTAGCATGAGATCAGTTGAGAACAGACTGATAATATTGAAGGAACGTTATAATTATTCCTTTTGGCTTCTCCTGATCCATCTCTTCCCTTCCCATCATCCATTACATTCATCTCAATGGATCATTTCTATTTGCTTCCAAAGGCTCCCCTGCCTTTGACAACTGCCATGCACTTCAGCTGCTTGTCCCGCTTCTGTACAACAAAACACATACTCTTAATGCCTGAGTTATCCACCACTTATGCCTAAGGAGATCTCACCAGACATTCTTTGCTGCCAGTTCAGACAGCCTGCAATTCTTACCATACATGGCAGTTTGCTGATGTGGTGGGTTTACCCTGGCTGGGTGCCCGGTGCCCCCCCCTAGTCCCTCTATCACTCCCCCTCCCACAACCCAAACCTTCGTCAGCAAGGCAAGCAGGGAGAGAGTAAGATGGAAAAGAAGAAGACCCCGTGGGTTATGATAAGAAGCAGTTTTAATAAACAGCAGAGAAAGCAAGGTCGCGCGCGCGCGAAGCAAAAAGCAACAAAGCCGTTACTCTCTACTTCCCATCCGCAGGCGGTGTCGGGCCTGTCCCGGGAAGCAGGGCTCCAGAACGCGTACCGGTTGCTCGGAGGACAAACGTCTTCCCCCGAATCCCCCCGTCCTCCTCCCTTTATAGTTGAGCTGATGTCATATGGTATGGAGTATCCTATTGGTCAGCTTGGGTTGGCTGTCTGGGTTGTATCCCCTCCCAGATCTTGTCCCCCCCCCCGTACCTTTGGTGTCATGTGAGCACTGATAGTCATAACAAAGGTGTGTGTTATCAACACTCTCTGGGTCCTAGGGCTGCATGAGGAAAATCAGCTCAGACAGACCCACTACAGCTGACAAAATGCCTTTAGCACTGCTGAGCCCTCCCAGTCTCAGAGCCATGTCTTCCCAAGGGGTGGCTCTTCCCAGAGAACAATATGGCAGCCGGATCAGTTCTCTCTCTCCGTTCTGTTTCTCTTGGTATCCAAGACCAGAGAAGCATATCTTTTTCCCATGGAAAGCACTGTAACCACAGCACTCTACTCTGTTTTTAAGTAAAGGCAGTTCAAAGGTATATAACATTATTTCACCCTCACCTGCCATCTGCTGCAGACTCTGGAATAAACTTCCTGGGAGATTTGTGCATGTGCAACTTCACTCCTTCAAAATAACAAACTGCTCTCTCCCAGTAGAGTTGTTTCTAGTGGTGACATTTTTTCCACACTAAGCCAGACAGAGCTGATATATTCACTTTCTACTACAAATAAGTGCTCTAACTATTACAACCATATATGACCATTTCAGATTTTATTGTCTGGAAATATTCATTTCCCTCAAGTATTGCATACGTGTCCATGAGTCCCCATGCTGTAATGCTAATGACTCTGAGAAAGCACTTTCATTACCATGTGAATAGTATCAGCATGGCTTAACACCCTCCATAAGTGTTCATGCACTCACATACAGTATAAGCATCCTTAGTTATATAGAATGTAAAACCAGAGGGAAAAACCTAGCTATGAAAATTCACATCTACATCCAACTCCTCTACCTTCTGTGAAGCAGCTACATTCATATCTACGGCTTCCAATTTGGCTTATTATAGAGACATAGAATATTTGCAAAATATCAATCCAGATTCAGCCACTACACTACTTAGGAGAGAAGAGGAAGAAGAAAGAAAAAGATGTTCAGAGTTTCAGTCAGGCCAGAGGGGTATTTCATTCATGCCTGGGATGTTAACAACAGTCCATTCTGCTTACACATTAACCAGCTCAAATCACAGCTGTTCCTGTTTCGGGTTTTTGTTTGGTGTTTTCTTGTGGTTGTTGTTTTGTTGTGTGGTGGTCTGGTGGGTTGTTGGGGTTTTTTTGGAGGGGAAGAGTGGGGGACACAAGGGGGAAGCTGGTAGAGAACCCAGATATGCAGAGGACAGGGACAGTCCTGCAGTGTCATTCCTGAGCTTGTGACCAGGTAACATGGTTTTCTTCCATTTGTTGCCAGTGCTGACATCATCCTTCTCATCAAGAAATAGGCTTCTGACATTCTGCCCAGTTTGCGTCATAACGGGCAACACACTTGTATAACATAACTCATGTTTCTTAAAGGAGCATTCATAGCAGGTAAGAGCACACCTGCTCTGTCATGCCATGCAAAGACTTGCCAGAGACCTCTGAGCAAGCTAACTCAGGCTCCAGGAGCCTGTATGTTATGCTATGCTTATATAGCCCAGCACAGATTTACATATTCACATCAAGAGCCTGAGGTATCTGCAGGGGATACTTTACTGAACACTGCTCCCAGTTCCCCTTCTAGTTGAGAAATCACTTGAAATCACTGTATGACACTAGATTTTTGCACTTAGACCAATTCCAAAAGCTGTACTCTTAAATATTATGACAAACACTTTTTCTTCTCAGACTTTTCCTTTGCAGACAGCCTAGCAACGTCTGCACACCACTGGTAGAACCGTACAGTGGCATTGTCTTTACTTCCTCGGTGGTACCAACCTCCTCCTGAAAGAAAGAAAAGGAAGGAGGGCACAGCCTCTGGTCAGTCCCCATTGGAGTCCTTTGATCTAAAAATAGAGAACAAATTTTAAATGCCAGTCACAATCTGCTGTAGGAATAAGTACTGAGTGCCATCCTTATCCCAGAAGCTGCAGTGTCAGGCAGGTTTGTATGTCAAAGCATATAATCCTTAGGTAGGCGGCGCATCTGTTGCCCACAAATACATACCAAGAATTTAAGTCACAAGTGCCATAGAAAAAAAAAAGCTAGTCACCAATGCTTAATTTATATTTCACCACTTAATTTATATTTTTAAGATCTTTCATTGATAATTTTTCCTATTGTGGCTAAAATTCGATGACTAGGGAATGTGACATTACGACCTTTGAATATGATTCAGAAACTATTTCTGCAAACTAGGATAAATGTTTTTAACCTAAAATTACTTTTCATTATGTAAAATTTTGTGATATTCAATCAGTCCCAAAATTGCACAAACATAATGATAGAAGTGGAAGGTTAGTAGCTATGGGTGGCCCCTTTTTTTTAAATTAAAGCCAGTAGGAGACTTAGAAAGAAGTAGGTAAACCTTTGGTTTACAACAAACCCTTCTTTGTATCTTCAGTATGTCTACTACTTTCAAACCTCCCACTTTGATTAATAAAAAATATACTTCTTTTTCTATCTTGGGCTACGACACTAAACAAACTACCATGCCACTAACACAAAATAGTGATTGACATTTTGTTTTAAGGTACATACTTTAACTCTATTGATTCAGTAGTGGCCAATGCTCAGTAGCACAACTGATAGTGGTTACTTCTGGAGGTTTAGGTTCACATTCAAGGACAGTTAACTTCACAAAAGGCCAAAGATTTGTTCATAGCTACCCATGAAAGTAACCCACATTTCTGAGTTGTAGCCTAATCATTGGCTCATTTGAAAATGTTAATTCTGGAGAACAGTTTAGCACAGCTGAAATTCAGAAGAGCACTGACCTTTCCTAATGGACTGAAGAAGGTGTGTGTGGGGAGAAGTTCTCTCAAGTCCACTATGAAAAAGAACTCAAAGAAATCCAATAGGGCTGACCTGAATTTCCAAAGGGGCTCTGACCTGTGTCTCAAAGTTTCAAAGTAAAATACAATGCACTTCTCCTCTTGTTTTAATTGAGGTACTCCAAAGCCAGCTTCATTGTTCACATCAAACCCCACCTAATCCAGCAAAACTGGACTTATTTAGCCATCTGATGCTGAAGGAACCATTTTTTAAGAGAGCAAAGAAGCTACAAGTTAGAACTGTGACTGGTATGGCTTCATAGGAAAATTTGCTGTGTTTGGAAACTAAAGAGGCTCTGAAAGAATAAAATAAAACAAAACACTGTCCGCAGATAAGCTACAAATCAGCAAATCAGCCTGTTCTTAACAGTCATTTAAGATGGGGGCGGGGGGTTATCCAACCATTTCCACAGATAAATATCATTGTATCCAGAAGCAGACTAACAGGACCTACTTGCCAGACATTTATTCCCCAACTGCCACATTCGAACATAATGGATATAATTAAGAGTCCATACACAAATCCCTGCACTACTTCTACCAGTCAATCTCCAAGCTAGAGGAAGGCAAACAAGACAAAGCCACTATGTGACTGATATCCAGTTTAAAAAACAAAGCCACATATGGTGCCACAAAATGTTCCTATCATTTTAGTCAAGTCCTTAGGACAGACCCACAGCCACACAGGTAAGTCTCAGCAGACATCTGTCAGCTCAAGCCTGGCAGTCAGAAAAGGTTCCAAACTATTTCACTACAAAAAGGAAGTAGAGTTGAGGGTACAGATTTCATATGAGAAGTCACTTTGCCACCAGCATCCACGCATTCGGACAGATTTTCTCAGGGTGACAGAAACCACTCACACAAGCTGTATGATAAAGGTGAAGGACAAAGTTAGGCAAGCAAACATAGTTGCAGAGTTCAAAATCAGAGGTTGCTGGTCCCCAGTCCTCAAGTGGGACAAGAAATGAGAAAAATCCAAGCAATCAGAAACAAACTATCAGGTAGAATGCAGCAGGTGAAGAGACTGTGTTGTTTTGGCACTCCAGAATGCTGGGCACATCTGTGCAGCCCCTAGCACTACAGGGCCCTCCCCCAGATGGTTTCCCAAGTGCTGCAGGGATAATCAGTACCACAATATTGAACATTAGCTTGAACTGCATATTATGGACTGCATCATATTACCTTAATGTCTGGATTTAAAGAGGTTACAAACTAGATCTGATTATACATCTGTTTTAACCCAAATCTATGCCTGAGGCTGTCTTCTAAGAATATTCATGGACATTTTCCCCTGCAGATTCCCCCAGCAGGATGGACAAACTGCATACAGCAGTCTCCAGGCTGACAGTCTGATTCTCCTCACTTACACCAGGACAGGCTGGAGTGAATCGTTTCATGGAAGCCAGAGAAATTCATCAAGGTAAAATGAGTACAGAAGAAGAATCAAGCCAGGCTATCCAACAGGCAGGAGTGTGCACTGGCATACTGATAGGGCTCCTCCGCCACATGCCAGCGTGTGGCAAGCTCAAGTGTAGCCACAGGCATTTTTCTGTAAACATAGGAGTAAGAGCATTAATCTCAATGCTGACAGGTGTTTTACACCACGCTCAGCCACAGTGAGAGGGCCCCACCAGTGTGTAGCACAGAGAATCGACTCCTCCTGCACATGGCACTCAGGGGTGCCCAGCACACAGCTTCCCCCTCATAAACACAGGTGTTAACTCACCCAAAAAAGCCAACAGGACACCAATAGATTCCTAAAGACAAAGTGTCACAACACAGTACTCTTGAAGCAGTTCCCGTCCTTTGCCTCTAATCTGCAATTGCCTAAGCAATACCTGAGACATCTGGGAAGGGAAGGCAGAATATGAACAAATCCATGGCAGAAGTGAAACAGCACAATTCTCCCCTGGGCATTACTTACAGTAAACCTGTTTTAGGATAAAAAACTGCTGGTATCTTGTGTCTACCGAGGCAAGATACAAATTGGTCACACAACATTAACACAACATGGGTGAATACTCTGGCACTTTGGGGGTCAGCCCAGGTCCCAGGAGAGGTACAGAGAGCATAGTCTCTAGATGTAATGCACAGTTTTTCTCTAGGCTCAGCTCCCCAACTGCAGCATTTGACTGCTCATATTTTACTGGTGTCTTGAGACACACACACCTATGTGAGCAGTTCCTGGCACAGCAAGGACCACAGTTGTGCATGCTACCACGAACTAGTAACACTGCATAACATCAGGCAACACCTGAAATAACAGGTACATGAACACCTCTACATTGATTTTAATGATTGCCCTGAAAAGTTTTTGTTTTTTTTTTTTTTTACAGAGGGACAGCCCATTAAGTGTTCACTGACCCAAGCAGTGACATTGGCTTCTTTGCAACTGTTCTTGAGAACAGTAGCTCACCAAGAGAGGAGATGGTTCACTTGTACTAACCAGATCATGCAAAATGGGCTACCCAGATTAGCTTCACCCCTGTCTTTATGTACTGCAGTACTGCATTTTGCTGTACCAAAATACTCATGAAGATGTGGATGTTCAGATCATGAAGACGTTACTTTGACCTTGCTCTGTTTTAGCTCTGAGCCCTCCACGCTTCAGCAAGTGCTTGGAAAGTGCCTTGGAAAGTGAGGAATTTTTGCCCATTAGATTCAGAATCTCAAGACACAAACCTCAGAAATAATTAAAAGTAAAAACTTGCTGGCATGTCTCAAAGTGAAACCCACAGCTCTGATTAAATTACTTCCCCTTTTACCACTGATTTTTACACCACCCCCCGCCCCATAAATTTTGTATCCCTTGGCTCTTGTGGAATGTTTTGACTGGCAATACTGAAGACAGAGAAATAAGAAAATTCCCTCACTTAGAGCTTTTGTAGTCTTTTACTCTGAGGAAAATTTTAGAATACTGTTATAACCTTCTGATCATTCTAATACACACTTCCCAAGCAGAAATTTTTCAGGCATTCAAAAAAAGAAAAGCAAATACACTGTCAAAAAATGTCAGTTGCTTGAGCTGAGGTTTTTTTCCTTAGAAACGTGACCAGAAAATCCAAAACCAAGATTGTTAAGTCGATAAGAATCCCAAATCCTATCTACTAAATACTATAAATTGGACACTTACTTGGGCTTCAAAGATAAAAATGAGGCTTTAGACAAGGCAGATTAGCTTTGCAAACTAAACCCCTTCCTTTACATAAAATAAATTATTTGATAAAAGATTAGGTTGTTTACCAAGAAGCAAATGCTGCCTCCAGCGCTTTCCCACCTGCCGGGCGCTGCAGCAGCGCTGCAGAGCCAGCCGGCACGGTGGGGACACGCTCCACGGGCACCACCTGCACAGCCCAGTACCCGCCAGCCAGGCATCCTTCTCACACCCAGACTGCTGTGCTGGGGCTCCAGGGTCCCTGCTCTGACCTCACTGTGGTTGTAGCACTCTCAGCACCAGGATTTACACAGGGAATGTAACTGCTTTCATTTTAGAAAGACCTCTGCCTTCTCTTTTTTATTATAAAATGCAGACGGGTGGCCATACACACAGACGTTGATGATATTTTTCAGCAGCCAGCCACATCTTGCCCCCTCTCAAGCAGTCTTGCTCTGTCTCCAGAGATTGTCATTTAAGGTCAGGCTTGATGGGACTCTGAGCAACGTGACCTAGGTAGAGATGTCCCTACTTGTGTAGGGAGGTTGGACCAGATGACCTCTAGAGGTCCCTTCCAGCCTAAAACGTTTTATGATTGTGACTTTTCTTTGCTGCTACTTTTAATCCATGCAGCACTTGACTGCTGAAAAATCAATGACTGAGAATCAATATTAGTTCATAAATACCTGCTAGGGACAGGGGGAAGGGGCAAGATGCAGCATTGCCAGCTCTCGACATTTTATCTCAGCTTCCCAAAGGACTGGCAACGTCTGCCTTGTCCCAAACCCAGGAACCATGTGACTGAGTCACATGTTTTTAAAAACAAAAGTATATTTTTAATTATAGCAAGATGCTGCAAACAGAGCTTAGCCCCAACTATTATTGGGAAAATAGCTGCTTTTAAGGATTGCAGGGGGAAACTTCATTCGTGGCCTTTTATTGCTGGAATTGGAAGCGATGAAATTACTTTTTTCTGGCTGTGAACCTCATTGCAAAGAGCAGATAATAGGTGTATTTTGCTTGTTTTGCTCTACAAACGTCTCTTTTAGCTAGAGAAACTGTACTTGTTCAGCTCAGTGCTGTTCTCCTTGCACTTTTTGTAATGCAAATCCTACTCTTTCTTCATATTATTTTGTATCTGTCTTAGCAGAACTGCACAGAGGCAGTTCTGTGTCCGTGTCACACAATTCTGCACATCAGGGAAAAAGCACCTCTAGGCAGGGATGCTCCATAAGAGGCCGGCATGAATAAATCACCATGATGGGCAGATATTTTGGGGTGATATTTAGGACTTTGCCTACATGCTGCAGATTACAAAAGTCAGCAAGGCAAGCTCAGGAGGAGGAAGATTATGCCTGGATCCCCCAGAGAGAATAAACTTGTGGAGACAGAATAATTCATTCACACCTCTTCCCCACTCCCTATTATTAACAACTTGCCAAAATCACAAATTCCAAGGAGCTGCTGCCAACTTACTCTTTCTTGGGAGCAATTTTCATGGTGGTTGTGGGACAAGCAGCCCTCCCTCCCCAGTGCCAGCCAACCCAGCTGCTTGGAGAAATACGTAACAGGACTAAGTAGGGTGCCACAGGCTGCTTTTCAACCAGGGATCCGTGAGAGCAGATCTGTAAGACAGACTGTCTCCCTGGGCTTTCTCCAAGGAGTCCCTGGCTCTATACCATCCGCCTCTGCAGAACATAGTTGTCGCCTGTCAGCTGTGACATTAGCATGGAGATGTGTCTGCTTCCAGCATGCAGCGTGACATGTTCTGTCTGCTCTGGTGAGATAGGAGCCCTTCTTTTCCCAAAGCCCAAGAAGGCTGGAGCATGATGCTTCAATGCCAGCCTGCGGTTCCTATATGAGTTGTGCTCCAACTCATTAGAGCATGCAAGAGCCACAGGAGTCAAACAGCTTCTCCCTGCTCCAGAAATTCCGCTTACCTGCTCCACCTCCCAGCTATTCTTCCCAAAATTGCTTTCACTCAACTGAGCCAATCAACAATATCAAATCCCCCAGAAATGTAATGGGGGCCCATCTGCAATATCTCTGCAGTAGGCAAGCATGAATCTAGTCAAAGGTCTCTGGAAAGAAGAGACACTGACAATGCTAAGAGCTTTTGTGCTTGAGATGCACTGGAGACCATCCCTGCCTCCTGGAGAAGACTGAGCATGGGCAGTAAGAACAAACTGGAGCACTTGGGAGTCAAGGCGTGCAGCAGCTAGTTTAACTGAATTATTTTGGGGGCCTTTCACAGATGGCAAGTTATAAACAAAGTTCATGAGTGATATAGTACCCCCAGAGGCAAGGGGTGAGACTAGCAGCAGGACACAGCTTCCCAGCAATGCCAGAGACTGCACTGGGTCGTTGCATGTCACAACACACTTTGCAGCTACTGAGCTAATACACGATGCCACAGGAGTTTGACATTGCATAAACAAGTTCACAGAGCAACACACTCAAACGACTTGTTACATAACTCATGCCAATGCTGTAGCAAATTCCTCGCAGAGAAGAGTTTATGGAGTCCCTGCCTGGAAATGAGACTATTCCAGGTAGGAGTATATGCACCAGTCTTTTCCAATTGTTTCTTCAGGTTGTCCACTGCATGAGGTGCCTTCTGAAGCCCAAGGTAAAATCGGATCTAAAGAAGTGAAACTAGAACTTTGTTTTTAACATATAGAACCTCTGGATTTTTCTGCTATAAAAAAGAAAATGTTCACATAACTGTGTAATCTGGTTTTGTGATTTGATGACAACAGGGAGCACTTCCACTGCAGCTTGGGGATTGGGAATAGCACACTCAAACCAGTAAGAACTCAGCCCACGAGTGTGGATCCCCACACTTGTGCAAGCCCTAGTTGCCTAATGAAGGAAATTGGTGTGCAGAAATCCAGAGATAACATCTCAGTGCCAGCTTTTCCATCCTCCATTGCATATAAAACACATTCCCATGGGTTTTATGGGCAGCACAAGATACTCAAGCAGAACTCAGCTCTTATAATTTGGAAGTTTTGCACTAATAGAGGGAAAAGAGCTGCTTCCAGACACAACGACACATGAAAATTAAATATAATTTGATGGCTGGGTGTTGGCCATTCCAGAGGACAGCAGCATTTCAGGCCATACTCCCACCAGTTCATCCAGCTGAACAAAATTCTGGTGTCACCTGCTAGTCCATTACTTTCCATGCATCTTCTCTCCAAATCAGGAGATTACTTGTGTGCAAAAGCCTCCAAGATTTCTTCTTACAGTGAAAAGTCACCATTTGAGTGGTTAGATTTGTTGGAAGTTGGCTGAGAGGAAAAAAGCCCATGCTGGAAACCTAGGGTAGAGGATACAAAAAAGCATGGTCAGAAAAACTATGAACGGAAGATAGGAGATAGTGCCTTGGCTATGCTGGAATGATCATCTACAGATAAATTAACTATATAAGTAGGAAATCAAGTCTGTGATCAACACAACATGATGGACAGTCAAGTCTATTCCTGCACAGAACATATCAAATAACCAAGGACTTATTTTTTTGTGTTATTTAGCATAAATGAGCTTTGGCTCTGGAGGATTAGATGCAGTTCATGACCCTACAGTGGGATAAAGCCTGTGTCTAACATGCCTAGAAAATAATTAAAAAAACCCCAAAACATTCCGTGCCACAAGTGTACATTTCTCTGCTGCTTTTACTATGTGTTAATGGATAGGGATTGACTTTGTGAAATTGCTGCAGCAAGCTGAGAATGATGTATGAAGTGAGAAATTCTGCCCAGTACACAGAGAATATGGATGTGCTGTGTTACTCGCTGTGCACTGCACAGATACACAATATTCATCTCAGTCAGAGCAGCAGCCAGTAAAGCCTTCAAAGCCCAGAGAGTTGTGCACACCTGATACAAAAGCCCAGTAAAGCTGATGGCTAACTCCCCATGGTGTCCCCTGACAGCAAAAGGAGGAGGCGGACAAATGATGCAAGTAAAGAGGAGGTGAGAGAAGGCAGAGTGTAGCAGAGGGCAGACAGGGGGAATCAGAAAACAAGTTGCTCCTTGCTACCATTAGATGCTGCCCATGTATTTGACAGTATACAAAAGAACAGGAAAGGCAGGAGAATGATAACAAAAGCATCCTGTGCTTCATCAAAACAGTTAATCCATTTTCCCAGTACTCCTGCCCATGTAAGCACCACAACCACCTGTGTGGGAACAACCTCCTCTTCTAAACAAGTGCTACTGCAGCAAACCTCCTTCTCTACACTCCTTGTTTCTCTTCTGCCACAAGAGCACAGGCCACTGGGCTGCTGAGGCAACAAACCCACCCACTTTCTTGCCAGCTCCATCTGCCCAGGGGCACAACCTGAGGTCTGCCTAGCTGGCTCCTCCACCTGGCCTACATCTCCTATCTCAGAAATTACTCAGCATTTTACGTAAACAGGTGGATTTCTAACAGGTAGGGGATGCAGTCTCCAATTATACTGAGATTTTATTAAGTGCATCTGCACAAGAGCTCAAAGAAGCCACACACCTGCACTTCAACCTATGGCCTAAGGTTCACCACTGGAAACCTCTCCCTGGAGCTCCTGCTTACCTACACTTCACAGCTTTAGTCTCTGCTTCCTCCTGCAGTAGGGCTCTGTTTAAATTATCTGTCTGCTCCCTGCTGCCATTGCTGTCCCCAGACAGCCTACCTTCCTGGAGGGCCACTCATGTCCTGTGCTCTCAGAGTTGGCCAGGCATTTCCTAGAGAAAAGATTTGTTTCTTTTTTCCCCCTGAACAGCCAAAAATCAAAACTTTCTAAGGAAGCTTGGCTGCTTCAGGAGATTGACAAGCTTTCCCACACAAATGGGACCATAATTTAGCAATTTTTTTCTAAATGACATTGTGCAGATTCCAAATGGGGTGCTGAAACAATGGTTATGTGCCTGGCCCCAAAAGAGGAGAGCACTGACATGTATTTTGCTTCTAAAGTACTGCTAAGAGGTATGTCTGGGAAGGAAGAGTTTCTTCCCTCTGTCTCTCACCTTCCCACACTTCACTAGATTTCAATCCTGGCCCAGAAAATCTCAGCTCTAACTCATGGCAGGAAGACCTGGGCCATTCTCGTGCCAGAAGAATGCCCCCTCGCAGGCATGTTGACTTTTCCCATCCATGCTTAGCTTCACCCTGGACCTTAAAAACCTCTCTAAGTTTTCAAACAGACAAGCTGTTGTGACTTCAATCAATTGGCATTTTCCCACATGAACATAAAGTTTCTCTACTCTTGAAAGCCTTCCAACCAGCTCTGCCCTTACATGAGGTGCATAAGGTAGATACCCATTTCTACAGACAGTTAGAAAGCAGTAACAGCAGGGCTTCTTCCTTTAGCTGTCAGGAGATAGCACTGCCCACAAGTATCCAAAAAATGTATCCTCTAGTAACAAGCAGATGTACAGTTCAGTCGAGCACCATCACAGCAAACCCAGCACTACCCCTGCTGAGGCTTTTAGTCTCCAAAGAGAAGACCAGTTTACTTTGCATTAGGAGTATATTCTGTGAATGCACACATCTGCTGCATGTGAAAAGCAGCTTTATATGGGAATGGAGGTGTGAAAGAATAGCACGGAATAATAACAGCCTAGAACAAAGTCCATTCTGACTTACAGCTGACCTTCCTTGCCTCAGTGACAGCAGTGAGAAATCCTTTTGT
Source organism: Brachypteracias leptosomus (assembly GCA_013401335.1). Classification (NCBI taxonomy): domain Eukaryota; kingdom Metazoa; phylum Chordata; class Aves; order Coraciiformes; family Brachypteraciidae; genus Brachypteracias; species Brachypteracias leptosomus. The sequence continues at coordinate 28,816 of VYZX01010593.1, forward strand.
AAATCCATACTTAAGTACCTCCTTTTTCAGGACCCAAAGAAAATATCAAGACATTTAAAAAGAAAAAACACATCCTTCCTTTTTGTTCCTGCATATGCTGACATACCCTTTGTGTCTTTGTGGGTATGTGTAAATGAATCTTCAGGTGACCCTGGAAGCATGCTGACCACATCAGTGATTCTGTGCTTGGTGCCATAGGCTACCTGACCTGCATTTCAAAGAAACAAAATAGTTTTGTCATTCCAGAAACTCAACTCATTATATAGCACTGCACTAGCAGCGATTTGTGGGCATTTCAGCTGCTAGGACATAGAGGAAAGTCAGTGCTGCTATACAACTGATATGCTGCTTGCTGGTGATGCTAAAATTCTTGTGGAAAACTAAATAATAAGATATAGTTAGCAGGAAAAGAACAAAAAAACCCCACCTGATGAAAATTCTGAGTCTCTGTTCTAAACACTGCTTAAAAAAATAAAATCTAGAAATATGGTTATTTTTTTCAATGGTCATTTTGCCAGCATATTACACTTTGAATCCTCCCTTCCAAAAGCAGTCTATATCTTCATCTGTGATAAAGATTCCTGGTCCTCTAACATTTCTCATAAAAATCTAGCAAGACCTTTACAGAAGTATTAGTGTGCAACATGGAAACTTTGGGTACATCCTTTCTTCCAGCAGCTTCTCCCCCCCTTCTCCATCCACTCTAGCTGGTGTCTCAGAATGGCATCATGCCCACTCATGGAATCTGCTCCAACTTCCTGGGACTGCTGAGCATATTCAGACACACAGACAGTACAGAATCCCTCCAGCTCCTGACCAGCCCCTGTGGGCTTCAGATGGAATGACTGCTTAACACTTCAAAAAAATACCAAGTTGCCCATGTCAACTGCTTATGAACACTCCTCTAAAGCCATGATACATTTGTTCTTTTTAAGGAAAGGAAAGGAACATGTCTGAAGTTTTCTGCACACCATGTGCTATCCCTTCCCCTGCAGTACCTCAAGATACAATCAAGATACTGTCTGAAAATTAATCCCACATGCTTCCATCTTTCCATTTCTGCACTGTGTGCATTCTCACAGTTCTGTATGACTTTTGCATAGCAGTTGTCACAAACTTCTCTGGAAGAAGAACACCACTAAGTGATTTCCCTGGTTGAAGATGTAGCATTAATTTTGCAGATGTGTTCATTCCAGGATTGAAGTGCTGGGGCTTGGGCTGTGAGCCCTGAGTTGGAGTTGACCTATGGATGAGTCACAATCCAGCAACATGTTTTGTTCCCCAAGTGGTTCCCCAAGGCCCCAGAGGCAGAACCTGGCCCACCTGTGTGAGGCCCTGCCTTCCCCCAGGTGATTGTGGTTGGGGTGGGGGGTGAGGCTAGAGCTACATTAACCAGGAACCGACCAGTTTGTGAGAAGAAACAAAGAACTGATCAGTTTGAAGAGAGTTCCTGTGGAAGAGAGGTCCTGTTAGGGCCAGTCAGAGGAATTTCCTGTTGGGAGCAGCTTGCTGAGCTCTCTCTCAGTGGTATGTTCCCTCTTGGCTGATTTGATACAGAGAAGAGCAAACAGGTGAAGAATAAAAGATGGAGGCATGCTGAGGTTGGTATTGGCCTGAGGAAGAAGAGAGCTAGCAGCACAAGGATTTGAAGACAGACTTAAAAACCTCTGGTCCAAAAGCAAAACTGAAGCTGTATTAGGCAATTATTTTTCCTTCAGTTTTCAAAACACTGCATAAATTGTTAAATAACCCCATACTGAGGAAATAATTTCATGACATATGAATAATCACAAAATCCCTATGGTTAGAAAAGACCTTTAAGATCATCAAGTCCAACCATTATCTGTCTTTACCAGAATCACTTCTACACCACATCGTTGAGCAACATATCTAGATGGCTTTTAAATACATCCCAGGATGATTAGCTGTTGTCTGAAAGGAATAGCAGAGTGTAAACTACAAAATGACAGAATTTCCTCTCTAGTTCCAGATCAACACATTAATCTCTTCCTCTAGCCCCTCTAGTTATTGTGCAATGGCAGCATGTGTCTTGAAGCTGTGCCAGAGAAATGGTACTTGCATTTCCATGACAAGTGAAGCAATCCTCTGACATCTAACTACTAAATACTTGTATCCATAAAAGACAAAAAGATACCAAATAAAAAATTTAGATAGCACCAGTTCTTCATGCTGACAGAGCCTCAAATTAAAAATTGAAAATCTAGATTAACTTCACAGAACCTACACATAGATATGAATAGTTAAAGAGGGCATAGCCTTACCTTCATTTTATATAACAGATACTGCCATCCATTCAGTAGCACTGGTGATAGCCATAGCCACACATTTTTAGACTGAAGTAATTCATTTTGGAATCTTGTCATTTACCTCACAGGGCTCAGAGGAAGAAGGGTCATTCGAGAGGTTACAGCAAACTAGCCACATCTTGAATGAAAGCATGCAAAACGCCTGTTTAATTAACAACACATATTGTTGCCTCTGCTCATCTAACTTCCCACAGCCTGCTACTAGTTTTGACAGGTTTTCATAACAATAAAATGCAGTAAATGAATTTAAGTCCTGAAGGACTCAAAGCTGCAATGTAGGAAAGCCATGAAAGATAAATGATGTCTTAACTAATTTTATGATTTATTACTCCCCCAACTTTACTCATCTTTTGATGCAAAAGAACTCATTTTTCTATTTGGCAGATAGCTCTGTCAACCCTGTTAATAGGTACTATTACCATCACATAAATATGTTTGTGGAAATAAGTGTGGTTTCACTCTGATGCTGACCTCAGCACTTCAGTTTTATTACAAGCACAAGATCTGTCAGCAACAAAAATTGATGTACTTATCCAGAGATTCTGCTTGTCTGCCACTAGCATTTTATTCANGATCATCAAGTCCAACCATTATCTGTCTTTACCAGAATCACTTCTACACCACATCGTTGAGCAACATATCTAGATGGCTTTTAAATACATCCCAGGATGATTAGCTGTTGTCTGAAAGGAATAGCAGAGTGTAAACTACAAAATGACAGAATTTCCTCTCTAGTTCCAGATCAACACATTAATCTCTTCCTCTAGCCCCTCTAGTTATTGTGCAATGGCAGCATGTGTCTTGAAGCTGTGCCAGAGAAATGGTACTTGCATTTCCATGACAAGTGAAGCAATCCTCTGACATCTAACTACTAAATACTTGTATCCATAAAAGACAAAAAGATACCAAATAAAAAATTTAGATAGCACCAGTTCTTCATGCTGACAGAGCCTCAAATTAAAAATTGAAAATCTAGATTAACTTCACAGAACCTACACATAGATATGAATAGTTAAAGAGGGCATAGCCTTACCTTCATTTTATATAACAGATACTGCCATCCATTCAGTAGCACTGGTGATAGCCATAGCCACACATTTTTAGACTGAAGTAATTCATTTTGGAATCTTGTCATTTACCTCACAGGGCTCAGAGGAAGAAGGGTCATTCGAGAGGTTACAGCAAACTAGCCACATCTTGAATGAAAGCATGCAAAACGCCTGTTTAATTAACAACACATATTGTTGCCTCTGCTCATCTAACTTCCCACAGCCTGCTACTAGTTTTGACAGGTTTTCATAACAATAAAATGCAGTAAATGAATTTAAGTCCTGAAGGACTCTAAGCTGCAATGTAGGAAAGCCATGAAAGATAAATGATGTCTTAACTAATTTTATGATTTATTACTCCCCCAACTTTACTCATCTTTTGATGCAAAAGAACTCATTTTTCTATTTGGCAGATAGCTCTGTCAACCCTGTTAATAGGTGCTATTACCATCACATAAATATGTTTGTGGAAATAAGTGTGGTTTCACTCTGATGCTGACCTCAGCACTTCAGTTTTATTACAAGCACAAGATCTGTCAGCAACAAAAATTGATGTACTTATCCAGAGATTCTGCTTGTCTGCCACTAGCATTTTATTCATTTTTCTTCCCCAAAAGTTCATCTTTAAGCAAGTGCAGATTCAAGGATTAAATTACTGTCTTGACACATCTGTTGCTTTACAAATTCTTACAAAGAACATAATTTCCGCAGACTTTAGGAGATAAAGGTTCAATGTTAACCATCACTGGGGGCACTGTACTAGTCTGAATTTAACATGAACTGTGTAAACCTAAATGGACTTAAATCTTTCTGTATGAAAGATTTCCTTGGCAAACATTCAGGTTAAGAATAATCTTAATTTAATAACTCCATTTAAAACTGATAAGATGCTTTTAGATGTCAGGACTCGGCATCTGAGTTTTAGATTAACTTAACTTTTTTGTCTGAAATTGAGAACTTTTAGTATTTGGTGTGAGTAGGTTTATGCCAGTGGTTAGCACTGCTTGATTTTAAATGTTCATCTTCCAGTGCTGGTAGAGCACCTGAACACAGTCAGCTTATAGGTCCCTGACTGTGAGCATAACTGCACTAATCCTTGCAGAACTTAGAGCACTTTAGGACTATTTTAATCTCAACAAGCAACTACTGATTCCCAAAGGGCTACCTGAAAAGATGAGGATAAAGAGTGCAGTACAGTGGTCCAGATGTCTTCCCTGACCTCACACTCAGCAGTGGATGCACATGCTTCCAAAACCTGTTGTCAGGTGTTCTAATAACATGATGCTTTTTCATCTATTTCAGAATAACTTATGTTCTGAGGCATGTGGGTAGATCTCAAGGTAACAATAAAAAGCTGATTGCTTCCTAGACTTGCAGTACAAGTGTGGCAATAAAATTGATTCTGAAATGCACTGACACTTGAAGCATCTACATTTAATTGCATTATTTCTGAACATGTATCTCATTCTAGATGCCTTTGATTGGATTTGGTGCTCCTAATACAGACATATACACCTTCAAGAATTTTATACCTGCTTGATATTTCTCAACATTACTGGCTTCTCACCTCCCAAAATACAATTATTTGTGGGTGATCCTTGTGATCATCCCTTCTTGCCAACATGTTTTCTTCTTGAAGGAGTCTATAGAGCTGAAGTCTGGCAGATACTTCTGAACTCATCCTCTAGTGGTCATCTGGATTCAGCGACCAACTAGATCACCCAGATTCAAGATTCTTCCTAACTTAACACTAAACATCAATGCCTAGAAATGCTGGCAGCTACTATAATTCCACCTTTTGAAGTAAGAAGACAAAGGCAAAAAGGAAAAGAGCTCTTTGTGCACTGCCATTTGCTTCATACTTGAGACTTAGCCATCCCCATAGCAAAGCCTCATTGCTTTCTTTTGGCAAGAAATAGCTACGGATTTTTCAATACCACTGGCACAATGTGTAGTATAGTCAGAAAGTCTTTTTTAGCAATCAGACAATATTTTCAGACTAGCAGCTGCTAGAACAGCCTTTGAACTACAGGAGTGAGAACAATCCTGGTTAACCTTATGATACAGGGAAACCAAACCAGTGCAAAGCCACCTTCCCCTCCTCTCCCAATTTGTTCAACCGTACTCAGAGTTTTGGGCCTTCATTACGCATGACAGAAAATAAAGCTGCTTTACTATTATGCCTTCTAGGTACTTTAAATTACACAAAGCCATCCTGGATCCCCACAGTCTCAGAAAGTGCTTTCTAAGGGAATTGGGTTACTTGTGTTTTTTCTATGGGGTTTTGATGCAACAGAGCAGAGCTTAACTTGGATTGCCTCCTCTTGAAGAATATCAGGCATTCTACCTCAACCCAATCCATCCCAGCTTCAGAGACCTGTTAGGAAAAAAACTTGCAGTAAGTCAGGTCAGTTGTTTCCTCAACAGGCAATATGTGTTTTAAAAAGCCAGTAAGTTTTATCACTCAGGCATAGAAGTTTTAAGTACATCTTTTCCACATAAATAAACGTAACCAAAATAGTAAACAATACATTGTTTTGCTTAAACAATTTGCTATTTTAAAAGCTGATGCTGCACTTAGGCTATATTTTCAAGATACAACTATGTTAACAGCTTGTTTGCTTTTTCAAACCAGTTTTAAAACTTTTCTAGTTTTCCACTTTGCTCAGAGGTTGGTGTGAGCCACCTACCAACAGAAGAGAGACATCAAGGGCAGCTAAAAGGCCCATATTCACTATCACTTTCATCACTTTATGACATTCTCTAAAAGTAAAGGAAGGAGCTAATCACTGAAAACTCTGAGGGGTTTTGTTGGGTTATTTTTTGGGGGGTTCAGGGAGTTTGTTTTGTTTTGTTGTTGGGGTTTTTTTGGTTAAAAGGTATATTAAATTTTGCATATGCATATGCAAGCCACTGTAGTAAGTGGGTGATTAAGTGCTTTATGCTAGATTCTGCCTTACCAGTTGCTTTGCAATCTATCCTGTTTCAACCTGTCATAAACACCTGCTGTTCTGACAACTGCCTTTAAGATGGACTAAAACATTGTAACGTTGGTCTTAAACTGGAAGCAGAGCTGGCCCTGGGGAAAATGCCTTACCAGAATTCTTCACTGGAAGGAGCAGAGTTGATGAGGAAATAGGGAAAGAAGTTAGCGCTGTCTAAACTTGGGCTTTTAGTTCAGATGTAGGTTGGGAGACACATCACCTAAGGGTCTGGAGAGAGATGAGACTGGGGGAAACTGCAGGCTGAAGGTACTCCTAGACTGCCATCTGGAAAAGCTACTCTGCAGAAGATGGGGCTCCCAGCACAGGGCAAAGAAACAATGCCTGAAAGCCAGTAGGTGAATAGCAGTGAAAAGCATACCCAGTCTGCATGGCAATGAATCGCAGAAGTCCTTTTAGCTTGCACAACTTGGGATCTGTGGAGTTATTGGACAGGCTAGCTCTAGTTAGGCAGGGACATCTCCATGATATTTGAAGTCATGACAGTCAAGTGAAGTCCCTAGTGACTGGATGAAAGGTGACATCACACCCATTTTTAAAAAAGGTAGAAAGGAAGACCCTGGGAACTACTGACCTTTCAGCCTTACCTCTGTGCCTGGGAAGATCATGGAACAGATTCTCCTAGAAAATATGCTAAGGCACAGGGAGGTGATTCAAGAGAGTCAGCATGGCTTTACTAAGGGCAAGTCCTACCAGAGAAACTTAGTGGCTTTCTACAATGGAGTGACTGCATCAGTGGACAAGGGAAGAGGCATGGATGTCATCTATCTGAACTTCTGCAAGGCTTTTGACACACTCCTCCAAAATATCCTTCTCTCTAAGTTGGGGAAATATGGATTTGATGGGTGGACTGTTCAGTGGATAAGGAACTGGCTGGATAGTCACATCCAGAGAGTGATGGTCAACTGCTCAATGTCCAGATGGAGAACAGTGACAAGTGGCATCCCTCAGGGGTCCGTACTTGAACCACTGTTGTTTAATATCTTCATTAATGATATTGACAATGGCAATTAGTGCACCCTCAGCAAGTTTGCTGATGACACCAAGCTAGGTGGTGCAGTTGATATGCCAGAGGAACGGGATGCCATCCAGAGGGACCTGGACAGGCTGGAGAGGTGGGCCCAGGTGAACCTCATGAGGTTCAACAAGGCCAAGTGCGGGGTCCTGCACCTGGGCAGAGGCAACCAGAGGTATCAGTATAGGCTGGGAGAAGACATGTTAGAGAGCAGCCCTGTGGGAAAAGACTTGGGGGGTACTAATGNCATTAGCTCTCTCGCAGACCCACTCAAGGATCATGGTGGACAGCCAGTGCCAAGTGCCCAATGCAATGAATTCTCAGAAGAAAAAGGCACCCTCTCACCTGCTAGGCTCCACAGGGTGAGTTGTAGCAGGTTTGCCATCTCCAATCCCTGCACCACCACTTAGTCTGGACTATGTAGCACATCTGTTCTGTTTAATAGATATTCTTCTGTTGTAAAAGATCTTTTGTAGCCTTGCACAGCAGAGATCATGTTAAACCTGGACCGACTTATGGCAACATCATCCTGCTGGATAAAAAGCTTTATTTTATCATGTATCGTATTAAAAATAGTATTAACATCTATTGCAGAAACACAGGCTGGTTGACATCGCCTATATGAAGTTGATTCATGCTTGTGCTAAACCTGGGTATGGTCCAGCTGACACAGTCAGCTAAGTTATTGCACTGCCAGTTTAATATTTTGCCATCTGCTAACTGAAAGCTCTGCTGCCTGCTGGGTCCCATAAAGACTTTTATTTATTACATTACACATGGCAACATCTGCCACAGGGCTCAACTCAGCTTCCTAATTAAACAAACAAACACTACATCTCCAGTACACAATTGGGTCTAACTATTATTTACAAAATCTGAGATAGGTATTTAAAATATATACATTGTCTGTTTCAGATGAATAAACACCAGTCCTGCAGTTTGGGGCGGCTGGGGAGGAACTGTTAGAACAAGCCTGAGATTCTCAAATGCTCCATTTCACCATCACAAAGCAACCAGAATTTGCCACATTTGTTATTGGTTTGCTCTTATTTTATTCTTTAAATTATTCAGTTTACACTATTTAGAAATACAACTTTATTTCCAACCCCTATTAGTTCCTCCCCCGAGTACAGCCTGCCTGTAAAAGCAGGGGAGAACTCAACAGTCTCCCCTTGTGCTTGATTTCAGAGAAGAAAGTGGCACTTGATGAAGAGAGACACCTGATCTGAGCAACATCGCACTGTTCAGCCATTACTAAAGACACCATGAATGCACTGCCCAAGCCCATTTCAAACTTCACTGTAATGAGAGAAATCACTGAAAAACCATCACTGGCTATGCACCTACATCAAGGCTCTCCCATCTGTGCTAGTCACCTGCAGTTAAATCAGACCGGGAGAAAAACTGGATGAAATCCAAGCCTAATGAATTTAGTAGGAATGTCATGAATTCTTCATGGTTTTTAAAATCAGTCCTGAATAAAAATTTAAATTTTATTTAAACTTAACCCTTCTTTTATCTATCTCTTTTATTTTAACTCATCCCATTAAATTAACTCAAACATTAAAGGAAGGTTGTCTACAATTTCAAACATATAACCTCCCCCCCTCCCCCCAATTTCATTTTGCAAGTTTAACTTTCAAAAATCAAAGGGAAAAAGCAGGGCAACTAGAGTTACGTTTTCCATTTTGCCACTCTCATCTAGGTCTTATTTACTGGGTTCAGTTGCAAAAAAAGAAAAGGAGAAGCAAGATTAACCATCTGTGGGCAAAAAAACCCCGTTGACTCTAATTCTGTAAAATTCAAATAAATTCCTAAAACAGGAATCTTGGTTTCATTTTTAATCAACTCTGGTTGCCCCTGCTGCCTGTGTCACACCAAGGCAACCCTTTTATTCTCTTTAAAAATTGGCCTTATTCCTCCTTTAATCAAGAATCATAAATCATTTAATTTGCAGCACAATGATGGGTTTGTGTTGGCTGCCAGCATCCCCAGTCCCTTGCAGTAGGAAGTCATCCCAGTCAAGAAGAAAAATATTGTTGTATTTATGAAGGTAATGGATTTTTCAGTTAAAATCATTGACTTCAAAATATTTTTTCAGAACTACTGATACCCTGGAGATTTTTCATCTCCACATTTGGTGTTGAGGGTGGTGGGCCATCTCCTGCTCCTCTGCCAGGCCAAAGTGCAGGGAATCTATAGGCTTCACCTAACCATGCAGCTCCCTAGGGGTGCTGACTCAAGACAACAGCTTGATTCTGACATGCCAAAATATTCACACCTCCACACCTGTGTTATTGCCACAAAAATGAATCCGTATAATATAACCCAGATTGCCGAATCATCTGCTATTAAAATCCTTGAGACACGGAGCTATTTGGGAGTGACTTAACAGTCTCCTTGCCTACCTTAATCTTTCAGCGCTAGAGAAGCTCCCTTTATAGTACACAGAACTTAATGTACAATTCCTTCACCACAACACAAATAAGACAAGACTGGATCATATTAAACAACTTATCTCCTTCATGATCCACAGCACCTATATATGGAACGTGTATAAAAATCCTTTTATTTCTAAAATGGAACACAAACCTAGAAAAACCAGCAGCTCTACATGTTCAGATTAAGCAAGATGTACTACATGATACGTTTGATGTTAATTGCTTTTAATTAATTCTGGAGACAAAACATTTGGATATTTACAGGCTCAAAGAAATAATGAATTTTTTTCTTTGTTACTGGTATCTGCACAATGAATTATTTATGACTGAGTCATCACAGACAACCCCTCAACAATACATGATCTTTATTATCTTTCTTCTCTGGTTCAAAGATTAAGTCTGCCATCACTTTTCTGAAGACCCTGTAGTTTGGCACAAAAGGAGATGACAATAAAAGAGACAGAAACCTAATTACTTGCACATAAAAAGATGAACACATCTGCCAGGTTCTGTCAGCACCAAAGACTGGGTTCAAATAGCTAGAAGCTGTCCCTTAAAGCTAACAATTCCCTTGTGCTCCAAGCTCATGGGCTTACTGGATACCTTCCCATGTAGCCTTTAATTAGTGATACTTTCCCTGTCCTATCTGGGCCTGTTGTGTTCTGGCCTTAGCCCTTGTTTTAAGGGAAATTCAGAAGTTCATTCCATTTGGGTGCCTGCTTTCAGTGAGAGACACACCTCCTTCATTCCCCAGGCACTGAGCTGTCTGCACAGCAAGTGAGGTCAGGCAGCAAGCCCTGCACAACAACTTTCATAGTAAAGCTCTCAATTTACACCATTAGTTTCCCTTATTAGCATTCTTAGGGAAAGGGGAGATGACAGAACAGATTCCCAGTGACCCCTTCTCCCTGTCCAGGCAGGTGCTGTTCATGTCTGGGAGCTCAGCACACTAAGCCAGGCAAGTTGATGCTGGAGGAATTTGGGGCAGGGTATGAATGGCAGTCAGTTTGCTCTGTTATAATAAGATCTCATCATTCATGGAGGCAGAGAACCTCTCTTTCCAGCATTGCAGGAATATAGGTTAATCTTTGGAAGCAGTTCACACCTTCATTCATCCACCCCTTGAAGCAGAGGGCTCCTTATTTTCATGGCTGCAGGACACAACTCTGCACTTCAGGCTCAGTCATAGATTTCATTTTTCATATCTACACATGACAAATATGGACAACCTCTCTGATAATTACATCCATACCAATAAACGGATTGGCAATCCTGTCTTGTTCATGAACACACTTCTCTCCCTAATGAAAAGCTATCTCAAGAACAGCTGGACAAAAGCAGATACCCTACAAAATGGCATTTCTCCCCATCAAATGTCATTGTGCTCTTCCAATTTAAATATTTCTAATGCCATACATGACTTTCTCTTGATCTAGAACTCTGTGTATCAAGTCCTAAAAATTGTATCTCACAGAACTGGTCTTCCTTAACACCCTCTCACACATTGTAGATAAGCAGGAAATTTCAAATACTTAAGGTGATGTTAATGTAATTTGACAATTTGCATCATCAAGAATGTGTCCAGACCTCAGTAGAAGAGTCCTAGGAAGAGGTTGTGACAGCTCATACCAGTGTCTGCAGGGAGAGCCTCAACCAGGAGGGGAAATTATCTCAAGGCCTTGTCAATCAGACATGCACTTCACCATGGAGAATTACTGCTTCTGGGTGACACGAGCTATACAGCAGTATTTGTCAAACTGACAGGTTTCCACTTCTGCATAGTTGCTTTTTCTACGCACATTCCAGCAGTGGCTGTCGCAGCCGTTCAGTTTAGTTCAGAACCAAATCCCAGCCTTCGTACAAGAGTCAAAAGATTTCACTACTGACACAGCAAATCCTTCTTTATGCCACATGATTCCTTATGCTCCTGGGTCACTCCCAATTCAATCAGTAGCATGTCTCAGATGTTCCTTAACACTATTAAAGGTAACAGTTCATTTCTGCTCAGGATCATTGCTGGGAAATATCCTGTTGACAAGATTATCCTCTATTCACAGAAAGACCATTCCAAGAAGGACAAGCAGATTGACCCTAATTATCTCCTACACAAAGCATTAGAGCTCAGGAGCTGGTCTAAGGGCACAAAATTCCCTTCCACAGTCTGATTTTTCAGCTTATACGCTTTCAAGCCAGTGGTTCCTGAACATGGGGCAACAGTAAAAGAAATGAAAAGTATAGTTTATACTTAAAAGAGCTTTAATATCAGCAGAATACGTCTATTTACCACCTGCATCATTTTTATCAGTACACCAGGTAGATTCTGGTCCACCATTTTTTCAGAAACCAATGTGTCGGCCTGTTGACATCTTACTATCTACAGCATAACACTCAGACCTCAAAATCCAATGCCAGTTTTTGTGTACACTAAGAATACATTAATAACATAATGGTCAGCCAACACTCATCAACTGTGTTGGTAGCAAATCCAAATATACTAATGGTTACTCTATTAACTGATAGTGATATAATATATTGCAATATCATATCTGGCCCAGATAAATACTTATTTCACTGCTACTCTGAAATTACACCAATTTCTCACTCTCTCTGCTGAGGCTTTTTAGGTGCAACATCCACTGAAATCCAGTCTGTGACACCCAGTGATCTGGAAGTGGTAGTGGAAAGGCTCAAGTCCACACAGCCATTAACTTTTCAACAGAATAAGACAGAGTTGTTCAGGTGTTGATCCTTCTCCTAATAAAGCCCAACAGAATTTACCAAAACCAAATCAATTCTACATCTAGAGTTAAAATAAAATTTGTTATTGATGGAAGAATGACCAGTGATCCAAAGGCATCATTACCTGTTGGTTTTTATAGGCACTTCCATGTAACTGTACAAAATCCTAGCCATTGCTTAAAGAATTGTCTCCATTTTTTAATAGAGCCCTCCTGTTTGTGGGGGAGGGAGGGGCAACTACATTTGGTAGATTTTTTCCTCAAAAATCCCCTCAGCTGTTGCTCTACTAAATTCTTCAAATAGAACACAATTCCCAAACCCTTCATATGCAAGGAGCTCTAAATCCATAGCATTCTGCATTCTTCATCTGAGGTTTTCCTTGAAAGCACTGACTCAGGTTTTTCTTGCCAAAATACTAATTAACAGTGAAAATAAAAGAAACAACCCTATCAAAAGCCATAGTGAAAGTAACTACTGGGACTCTCACTTTTGAAGATGTACGGACTATGGTTCCAAAAAATGACAAGTGAAACTTCAACCTAATTGAAGAGAAAATTGGTGAGAATATCAAAGTTCTCTCTGAAATGGCTGATGCATGGAAAATCTAGGCAAAACTCACATGATCTCTCTGGACCCTCTGAGACATAAACAATGCAATTAAAAGGAAGCATTTACTTCCACTCTTGATGGTATTACCTGAGGGATAGCAGATGCCAGATAGTTCAGGGTTTATTAGAAGCAAGTAGCAAGTTTGGCAATTGGAATTGGCTCAACACTCTCTCACATTTTTGTAATTTTATAGCACCATATGGTCACTACAGATTTTTTTTACTATCTTCCGGTTTAAGTTCAGCTGTTTCCACAGAACATTTAAACTGAAGTTAAACATATTGAAGATATGATAAGCAACAAAGATATTTTGGTGAGGGCTGCAAAATTATTAAGTGCAAACTGCTATTGGAATGAGTTAATATTTGTTAATAAAACGCTTAGTACCTTTAGTCTTTGTAGTCTGGCAAACCAGATGAGGTGCCTACTGATCCCCAGACCTCACAAGAGTGCTGGGCTGAACTGAAACATGAACCTGAGAGCACAACAAACCCCCTGAAGCATAGTGACACGCCATGGCTGCTGACAGCTCCGAAGATGGGCACATAGGTGCATCGTATTTAAAGCTTTATAGCACTTAACAGCATCTTGTGCTGCCTTCAGAAGTTAACAGCAGAATAACATTGTCTGCCCAGTATTATTCTTAGACCTTTTCCTAAACCACTTTCAGGTTCTTGGAGTTCAGAAGCTACTCATGCCAGAAGCAGCTACTACAGTCGTTTCACGTTACTATATGGAGCATAGCTCCTAGAACAGTCTCTGTTAGGGATGCTTAAGGTTCAGCTTATGAAAGACTTCCAAACCTTGCTGTCAGCCTTGGCCCTCCAATCTTCCCTGACATCAGAAGAATGATTACACTTATGCAGCAGGGCTGCTGTTCCAAAAAATTTTGCAGCTAAAAAGTTTAATTGTGGGTCTCAAATACTATTCAATAGCTTATGTCTTCTCCTTCTCTGTTTATTAAACAGATTTCCATACTGATTTTATGGACTAAATTTTGGACTTCTGTTTCTACTCAGAACTTTTCCTTCTGACCTCTCCTCTCTGCATGTAAAACAGGCAACTCTTTGCACCAGTTAAAGACATCAATTTAAAATTAACTCAATCCTTGCAAGTATTTAACCAAATATCTGAGGAATTCAGACCTCAGTTTCTAGCTTCAGTAAATGGATTCAGTCACATAGTGAGAGAAATTGGCTTGACCTCATCTGACAGCATTTATGTTCAGTCTTCCAGCTACCGCTTCCAGTGAAGTTACCCACATGTTTATGCTTAAACAGACTGGTCTCCTCATAGTGGAGCCATGCTCTTAAAACAAAGAGCAAGCACCAATGCTGGCAAGAGGGCAAGCAACTCAAATTGTGATCAATTGACACATTAGGTGCCAATCAAATGCCACTGACTTCCCAGGGAAGTGAGGGCAACGAGAGCTCCAGTTAATGATGTCCCACATTGACTGGATTATCAACAAAATATATTTTCTATAAATACGTCACAGAAACATCAACATGGTGTGGCAATCTGTTTTGTTAACAACTTATTTAATGGTGCAATTTATTGGTGATATCCACAGCAAGGCAAGGTATGCACAAGTTCTTGCTCCTCCAAGGCAGAGAGCAAAAATATATAAATCATATAAAATAGAAAAGCCCAGGAGGGTATTTAAAGCCTGCTCTTATTTTAGCTCCACAGACTTAAGCGTCGAGTTGAAGCCTGACCCCATGGCAATGCAGTGGGTCTGGGCCTCATTAATTTTTAATCAACCTTTATCCACCACAGCTTTTGAAACGAACTGTTACTAATGACTGGTCATATGTCAGTCTAATGA
Organism: Brachypteracias leptosomus; assembly: GCA_013401335.1. Taxonomy (NCBI): domain Eukaryota; kingdom Metazoa; phylum Chordata; class Aves; order Coraciiformes; family Brachypteraciidae; genus Brachypteracias; species Brachypteracias leptosomus. The sequence continues at coordinate 43,826 of VYZX01010593.1, forward strand.
ATGAGATGAAGACTTCCATTAAAATAATGAAATTAGCTTGTTTGGACTTTTGTTCCAGTTCCATGGCACACAGTCCCAGGTAATTACAGTTAGCACTACTTGCCCATATTAAAGTCTGTTATTTACTTAAGGTCTTTAGTCAGGACATCCCAATTTAGCTCATGTCAGCTGGTTTTTTTTATGAGCCTAGGACTACTTGTTTTATTAACAAAGAGATAAATACATGCAGACAGTGCAAAGTGCTAAAACATCAATTACGTACACATGGACACAAGAAAATAGAAACATCGTTAAAAAAACAGAGTAAGCACACAATCCCAGCCATATAAACACAACTCAGTGTTTCCCTGTAGCAGCGGCAATTAATTTTGAGATGCAGAACAAGGCTTCTTTGCTAAGTGTGATTTGGCCCCTTCAAGCAATCTCTGTCCTTTACAATCCTGAATACAGGCTAAAATAAACTGAGCTAAATTTTCAAATATTATTGTGCTCTATAATGCCCAAGCATGACACATTGTGATGACCTTATTTTTAAAAGTGTATCAGCCTAGCACCTCAACATGCCCCTAAGAATGAAGGCACCTTCAGCCTAGTTTGCAATCAGAAGTTCTTATTAATGTTATTACAAATATATCATAACAGTAAAGTTGCGAACAGGTCACACTCAAGACTTCACAACAATTTCTTTCAAAGTTACTTTGACAAGTCCTTACATCCCATAATCACAGATAACATCTAAAAGTGATGTAGATCAGTCCTGTAGAGATGACTTCTGGAGCAGCTGCAGGTCTTGCATGTGAGCATGCAGCACAGGCCAGGGGAGAAGTTACTGTGCACAGCAAATCTTACCATGAACAGTGTACTCCCCAAACAGCAGCCTCTGTTTTATAAGGAAAAAAAATTAATAAATAACCTCAATAATTTTTTTAAGGAAGAATGACTTAACAGTCACCACTAAAGCTACCTGGAAAATGAGTACAAGTCTGTATTAACTCAGAAAATGCATTGTATTCATTTTTATAGTTTTAATGTCTCTTAGGTTTTCAGTGGCCTATTCTGATCTGTACTGAGACTTAAAATAAAATCCTGTAGTACTACTCTTCAGAGAGACAGAGGCCTCTCCTGCTTGTCCCCTTGTAGCTTGTGCCCCGCTGAAGCAAGGTGGGAATCAGGAATCCCTCTGCAGACACAAGGCCAAGCTGCAAACAGGTTAAAAGGCTTCCCACACCCACCGGTCAGAGGCAGAGCTAGGAAAAGCCATGGCTTCCTCTTCCTGACACAACAAGAAAAGCCACGAGTTTCTACCAGCCCCAAAACATTTTACCTGAAGAGCAGGCAAACCAGTTTTGCAACAGAAGACAACTTTCTCAAAGAACACTGAGATGACCCAAAAGTTTGCCCAACACTTTCTTTTTTCCCTAGAAGTATACAAAATATCAATATTGTTCCTCTTCCCAGTACCAGGTTCAACTCTGCTGTATGAAAGCTCAGAAAAGATGGGGCTGCCAGTTTGGGATGACAACCAGGCAGAGCAGAGACATCAAGTTGTCTCTCCTTGCCCTGACTGACAGACCCTCACCTCTCCTTTCCCACAACCCTCCAGAAACCTCCAAAAGATCTTTTGTCTTGTTGCTGATTGAAAAATACAAGACGGGGAGAAAAAAATGCTCTTTCTTTTCACATTTATGAGCTACATGCATGCAATAGATTGTGTTTATGAACACAAACACCCATCGTTAATTATACATCAATTCCTACTTTCAGAAATCAGTTTCCTGTCTCAAATTGAAGAGAGCATTTTCATAGCCACAATATGAATCTCTGAAACAAAAACTGTTTTGTTTGTTTGGTTTTTTTTATTTCATCACATAGATTCAGCCACCCTGTAAACAGGCAGATCTGGAGCAAGTGCCAGCCAGGACAGAGCCCGTGATTTAATGGGATTTAGCAGGAGAGACTCCGAATTACTCCAGCTGACAGCTGTAACTGATGCCACAACATTTCAAAAGTGAGTAGAAAAACAGAGGTCGAGCACTACGTCCAGGTGTAGTTACCATGTCAGAGCTGAGATCCAAAGCTGGATTCTCCCTGCTTGGAGTCTGGCACTTCAGACTGACAGTGCAAATACCAGTATTAAAACCTATAAAAGCCTACAATTTAATAGACGTTCTGTGTTTACAGAGAACTGTCTAATACAGAAGAGCTCAAAGACCTACCTTCCTGCCCTGTTCAAACTGTGTGACACTTTATGACTATTTGACTAATATAAATCACTGTTGATAGAGTATTTTAGTTTTTTCCTGAACATACAGACTACCTAAGCATTAAAAGAAGATTTGTGAAAAGATAGAACAAAAGGAAAATGATCTCGAGTCTGTTTTGATCTCTATTGTTAGCTTAACCCTGAAAACGAAAAAGCAGTGAGTTTACCAGATACTCTTTCTGGGAGAGCCAGGCACAAAAACAAAGCAAACTCACGTTGCTGTTTCTCCCTCACACCACAAGCCAGAGGACACATTGATCTCAGCTAAGTTGATTTAGCTCAATCTGCAGTCTTTCTCCTTTTATATTACATTAGGCCCTGATCCATCTTTCAAATTAACTTTGGCAATTAACTGAGGTGGCTAATTCAGGAGCTTAATTGCTCTCTGTTACTCATGTAATCAATATAGACAAATTATTGCATTAGCATGCTAGGTAACTCAAGTATTATAGTTAAAAGTTTCATGGTTTAATCCAAGCCTTAGAGCTCAACAGTCCCTACTAGAAATAAGCCCAAATGACTTTCCCATATTAATGCAAGAAAAGCACAGTACCGTGAAGAACCATGCTCAGATACCCAGGGACCTACACCATCATTTCTTACAAAAGATTTCTTCCCCTTTTGTCAAGGCCCTTTACAGAAGGTCAGACAAGTGATTCCTGAGCAGTTCCTGAGCAGGTCCCGTATCACACTGTGTGAAAGAGTGTGCTCCTGTGGCTGAGTTCTGCCTGATGCTCCAGGGAGGATTTAGAAACAGATAATCAGGTCTACAAGAGGTCAGTTCCCAACTCTCATTATGTAAAAATGAGCTTGAACTCTGGAGCACAAGGTTTTTATTTTTTTCAAAAGACTTTGGTAGATTAAATAGTCCTGTTACTTATGTAGATTTCCAGTCCCACTCTGATTTTTTTTTTTCATTCCAGTTAACCCTCGTGGCAATGAGACCTTCAATGTGGGTGAAAACGAATAGCTTTTGCCATGTCAGAATTTCTTGAACATCTGGAAAAAGCTGTAATATTAAAAGGTAAAAAGGAGAAACAAAGGTTTGAATTAAAAAAAAAATTAAAAAAAATCAACAACAAACAAAACAACCCACAAACCTCAATCAGTTATGAATTAACTTATTAATTATCATAAAGCAATTAGCTTTTAAAACGTCTTCTTATGTAGCTGTTCCCTCATCCTCACACCTTCCCCAGTTGGGAAGCAGTTCCTCCCCTATAACAAATTCAGAGAGAGGCAAAACATCTGCAGCTCACAGTGCACTGGACTGGGCAGGATGGCTCAGCCCAGCTCTGTGCCAGCTTCATGACAAGATCATTATTTGCCAGAATTGCACTTGCTTTCTGGATTGCAGCTGCACACTGAGTGCCCCACAGTGACACCTCACTTTCCCTCTTGGACTGCTACAGACTATTTAGAACTCAATATGATGTGTGGGGTCGTTGAATTATTTTTTGTTGAATTATTTTTTACCTACTCTGGTAGGTACTAGCAACAGCTGCATATAACAGAACACTTTTCACTGTTACAAATCCCCTTGCTCAAATCCACAATTCAAATTAGGTCCCAATTAAAAAATTAAAAAGTTACATTTGCAAAAATTGCAATATTTTCAAGATAACATAAAACTTGTAAAGAATAATGACTGCAAAAACAAACAGCTAAAACATGCGATTTAGAGAATGTAATTGCGAAGTTTTATGAGATCTTCTGTAGAATATGCTAGCAGTTAGAGTTACAAAAACTAAGATGAAATAGGAAGAATATTCCTTTCTTCTGGCAATGTATAAATTGCCTGTATTTAGAATTACTCTCATAAATTGTTAGCATTGTCAAACAAGCCTGTGCTGTTAACAGTATTCAGTGATTACTGGTAAGACCCATTTATAACATACCATAAATATGTAAGGAAAATGAATTTTTAAATGTTATTAAGCTGTATCCCACAGCCATCTGAAAAAAAAATAAATATAATAAATCATTCTTTTCCTTGAAAGCTTTTTGCGACATTCACATTTTTCCAGGTCAGATATAAAGACCTAGATCTGCTGAAGCCAGTAAGATAACTGAAGAGGTCTTCACACCAGGCTCAAGCACTCAAAATCCTGTATTCAAACATCTTTGGAGTATCAATGCTGTCCTCAGTTCAGTGACTATTAGGAGGGACAATGGGCTTAATAGTAGGATTTTACAGTTGTGCCTGTATTATGAACCCAACTCTACAGCCTTCCCTCTGTCAGCCCTCCCACACTGACAGACAACCACACCACCGCTCCCCACTGATGTCGTGCACAAAGAGCCAGATACAGGCTGAGCTGGGTGCTGTGTGGCAGGACCATTAAAACATCGAGGGAACTCCTCACCAGGCAAAAATTGAGCATGTGCTCAAGTGTTTACAGAATAACAACAACAAAAAAAAAAATTAAGCTTTTAATTTTAAAGTCAAATAGATGCACATTGCAAGTAGCCTTGTAGTCTGTTATTTTCTTGGGACACCAAAATCTGTTACCTATTGGTTCATGCTGACACATCCATCCATGCGTCCTGTCCACTCACACAAAGCTTTTGAGCTAAACCTTTATGATCCCTTGTAGCTAGGGGCAGCAGACTGTCCTGTATTTTGCCCTCTTTTCCTCCAGCTGCTGGGGGTAAAGTTTTACGCAAGCTGGCAGGGTGGGAAGGGCAGGCTGCTGCTGGGTGTCTGCAGTCCTGGGCATAGTACTAGTTTTCTGTTAGGCACTGCAACCCCCAAAGTGGGAGTGGAGAAATAGTGCCTGCATAAGCACACCAGCACATTTGTGTATGTTTAATTTCTCACTTTCTACCCTTACTGTACAGGTAATTTCTCATCTTTCTTTTTTAATGGACAGGGGCACAATGCTAAAATTAATGGCAAACTCGACACGATACATAACCATGTGCTCTATGTTATACAACATTTCTTGGACACAGCTTCTTCAGGGGTCACTCATTTCTTTGCAACATTTTGTTTCCACATTCTTTCAAAGAGGAAAATCATAACCCGGAATAGCCTACTATAACATAACCAATAGGATTTTACAGAAATTAACTGACACAGACAGCACCTAAGCAGCCTTCAGCATTTAATTCAGCCAGTGTTAGACAGGACCAACTGCAGATTGCCTCAACACTTACTTGTACAAGAAGTTAATTTTGTGTCAAAAGTTGCCTTTTTTTTTTAAGTTAGAAACAAATAGTGCATTTATATATGCCCCTACTCTATATTTAGATTAGTTTTAGGAGCTTCATCAGAGCAGTGAGGTTAGTGCAGGTGCACGAACACCCGTGGGTGCAATGCCCAACCTATCTCACAGCTGCAGCTTGCATCCCACCAGTGAAACAGGGCAGTCAAGGGAGAATCCACATCCATGGGTGAGCTGTGGCTGCCAGTTTGCAGGGCTGTGGCAGGCCACACTGGGTGATTCTGCCTCGCCTTTAACAGCACTAACTCTCCAAATGCAAACCATAAATTTGCTTAACAGGTTGCAGATGTCATCCACGTATTTGCTCTTTAAGAAGTTCCTGGGAAAGCAGACAGCATTATTTTTATTGCTGCAACAAATAACAATGAATTTTCATTGTTCCAAGAATCTGACTGCAACTGCTCCAGGCATGCAGGCAGGTGTGCATTTCGCAAGCAGCCATCCTAGCGCTCTCTCGGCTTTTCTCAGCTGCTGTCATCCCAGTCAGTAATTTCCAAAAGGTATTAGAATATTCATAGCTGCTTCCAAACAGATTAGGTGTAGGCAGTAAATCATATGAGATTAACTTGGCAAAACATTTTTATCCTTTCGTGTGCAGCTGTTCACATTCTTGTAGAAGAGATTGTTTCATTCAGCTTAATATTTTGATTTACCTTTGCAACACAGATGTGGAAGGTATGAAGACAGACCAAGAACTCAGATTTTACCAAGTAAGCAAAGACAGCTTTTTTGTTTGGTTGGTTTTATTTTTATTTTTTTCACTGAAGCACTCTGAGGTGCCTGCAGTACAGTCATCCTCCCTGAGAAAGCAATGTGAAACTTTCCCACCAGCTCCAGAATAAGAACAGATCAATAAACACAAGGTTAACAGCAAGAAGCAGGAGCAAGAAACAAAAAAGTGCCCTTATTGCTTTTTTCCAATTTAAAAAGGACATCCATAAAAAAAGAAAGGCATATGATAAGCAGGAATAGACTCCACCTGCCATATAGATGCCAAACAGCAACAGCCAAGCACATCTAAACTTGGATTCTTTAGATATTTATTCACCTGAGTTTAACTGAAGCAAATTCAACTCAGATTCAATCTCGGGTTTTTGTGACACTATTTTTTTCATAATTAAATTAAGGATTCACTCTTCTAACTGTATTTAAATTTAAATAAAATCTCTTCTGAACATGTGATGCTAGCTCTGCAGCTATACTGGCTTGCACTGGTGTGTGTTGTGCTATGATATAAGCCAATGAATATCATATTAGGCATCAACAGGAATGCTGAGAATTTTTGCTCATCTATCATCCTAGGCTTCTCACTGCACCCAACACAAAATGTATGCGAATCTCTGATAACACATCTCATGGCTGAGATTAACAAAATAAAATAAACTCTGCTACAGCTGCTCCAATAGCAAACCTGGATCATCCTGTCTGCTGTTCCACGGCATTTACATGAACTGACTACACACCACAGCACTGGCAAAGTGTACTTGCTGTCAAGCTTCTCAAATGTAAAATTCTTGCACAAGACAAAAATCAATCTGTATGAGAGCTTACAAAGGTAATTCCTGCCCTTCTCACATTCAATAATGTGTAAAGAGTACTGAAGGGATACTAGGGCAACACAAGACCGGGTGCCAATTCATTTAGAAGAAACAACAAAACATACTTTCAAGTCACACAATTCCACACAAGTTCAGTTTAGCCACCTCAGTTCTCCTCAAACTTTTTGTATCTATGCATTAAGCAATCTCTGTTTGAAGGCTTGTCATATGTTCCATAGTTTACTTCAGGATACTCAGATGCATTACATTCCTTTAGGGCAGACTCACTCAACAATCCTGAAGAACCACATGATTTCATGGTAACATAGGAAAGCATGATCCTAAAGCCCATTAACACTTAAGCAGGAGCCTTTCCATTGATTTTAAATACACTTTGGCTCAGTCCAATAGGTGAATAGTACCAAATTACCAAGAGTTCACTAAAACAAAATAATTTCTAATTCTCCCATCTTCCTCCAACTTCTCTTTCTTCTACTCACCGATATCCTACAGCTGTCAGGATTGACACATTAGTGAACTCTTCCTCCTTGACAGAGCCAAGCCCATAAAACAGGTACTTGAATGCTAAAACAAAGCTGAATTATGATAAATCATTAGAACTAAGATATCATATGCCAAGTGCAAAAGTCTGCACAAAGATTGGAATGCGGATGGCTTTTTCTCTACAGAAAAAGCAAGCTCATCATTTGCTGAGGCACCCTTTAAGGAAGAGAAAACAGTACACTGGAGCTTCTGGGTTTGCTTCTCATTGATTTCTCAAATATAATTACCCAGCTTTGTAAGCACAGACAAGATTTGTACCAATGAACAGAACAGCTCTTGAAGTATCTCTGATTCAGAGCAGGAGCCAAAGTCTGCTAAGGTTAATGAACTTGAACTTTGAGCCAAGCCAACATAAAATACAGATGAAGAGAAGTCTGTCTTTTAATGTCCCTGTGTAGATCTGTCCAAAAAAATTCATACTGTCCTTGTCTCCGGCTCCAACACACACTACATCAGCCAAAGGCCACTTCTTCAGGTCTTCTAGGAATGGCTGAGCATTATAGACATGGCTGCCTCTACATGCAGGCAGACATTTGGAGGGTTGGGTGCGGAATGCTGCTGCCCTTATCAGTACCATTCAGTGAGTGTGCGTTATGAGTTGTGTGTTCAATCTTTGTTAGCCCGGCTATTGAATTTATTCAAGAAAAGGAGCTGCTTCCACTTTGTTTCCATGACAACAACCCTAAGAATTTTGTCTTCATATAAGTGAGTTATTGCTTTTTGTGCTTCCATAGTCTATGTAGAAAAATTAACATAATATGGTCTCAAGAAAGACAATCAAATCTCCCTATCCTCCCAACACTTCTACAGGCAGCAAATTCTTATATTTTATTATTAGAGGTATAAATAGGTTGAAAAGCAATCCTCATTCTTACAAGTATTAACATTGGGGAGATTTAATTTCAAAACAACTTCAATTAAAGATTCTTTTGATGTCCATGTTTCTGTACACATTGACAGAGAACAGCCTAACTTATTATTGCCTGTCTTTCAATTTTAGTCTGTTGAAAGCAGCTTTGAGATGTTTATCCATAAACTGTGGTCACTATTCTCCTCCATATATAATTTCAACTATTATTTAATCGGTGATGCATTCAAAATACTCTCAGTGCTACAAAAAAGTGAGTTTCCCCAGAATGTAAAGATCAAAATCTACACAAGACAAACATTTGAAAGCAGAGAGGAAGGAATTATTAGGATATGAACACTGTTGACTTACTCTTTGAATTAGTTGGGCTAAAACTGTAATATGTGCACCAAAAACCCCACAGTATAAGTAGAAGGCTGTAAGTATCATTTCTATAGAAACAACAGTGAAGCTGCTCTCCTCGGAAAAGTGAATCTGATCCAAAAGCTCCTCATCACAGAAGACTTAAGAATAGTCTTGAGTTGAACAAGGTGGTGACTGGTCTTATTGAGAAAAGAATATTCAAGGTAAGGGGGTGAGGAAGAGAATTTCTAAGTGGTCCCACTAGCGAGATGTTGAATGTGTATGCCATGTTCAACATCTTTCAACTCACACTTAAATACTTGAGAGATGCTAAATGAGCATAGAAAACGGCTTTCACAGGAGAAAAGGATTATTACACCAGCTGAAAATTTGGACCCGCTATCACACAATCCTATGATTGTGATTATCCTGAAGCTGACTCAGAAAGAGTAGCTACCAGCTCGGAAGGACTCTGGGTTCCTCTCAGCATTTCAAGATCAATGAGTTCATAAGCATGGCATTTATGCTGCCATCAAGCATGTAAGCGAGCATACTAAATCAACCACAGAACAATGAAAGTTTTAAGGTCAGTTGAGCAGGAGAATCCAATTCTGTAACCAGTAAGGACACAAAGGTTTTTCTTCAACCAGAAAAGAAAAAAGGAGGAGGGAAGTACCTGTTGAATAAAGTATGGTCAGATTATTGAAGACCTAGGAGAGGGCACACAGAGATCTAGGAGAGAAGCCCTGCAGGCGCAGTGCTTGCAGTAACTGTTATGTATTGCACACACCTACTTACATGGCTGGGCTGGCAGCCAAGAAGCTCTTTTGGGGCTAACCCCAAACCTGACTGACCCATGAAAATCCACTACAAGCCATGCCTTCACCACTAGAGTCAGTATATTCTAGGACTTGGTGAAACATCTCCACTGGAATATTTAGACTAAATATAGAGGCTACTTTGACCTTTATCATCACCAACAAGATTCCATAGATATAAATTTAGGATGAAATTAACCAAACTTCTCTATAGACTACAAAATACTAAATCTTTGCATTTTGAGTACTTCCCTGCAATCTTGTGGAAGGGAGTTTTACCTGAAAAAACCCCTTCCTACCTGGCAGAGATTGCACTGAGATGGGGAGAAAGGACAGGGAGAAGGCAAACCTGAGAGGTTCTAAATTGCAACCCGTGTTTTCTAAACCATATTTCACAGATGGGTGCCTTTAAAAAAGTGATAATCCCTCAGAGTATAATACACCAGCTACAGCTGAGCTCTCTATAGACAACTTCAGGTCTGCAACCACAGAAATCAAGTCAAGAATTAAGAAAGAGCTAAAAGAGAACAGGCTTATATATGTTTATCTACTTCAACCTTGGAAGACATTAATTCTCCTGACTTCTTTTTCACCAATTGTTTTTCCATCTGTCTTTTTGCTTCTTGTGGTTCTCTTTTTAATTTTGATAGGTAGGAGTTCCTGAACAAAGACATGCAAGTCCTTCTTTGACCTGAGACACATGAGCACTTTAGATATGAGACAAAGACAAAACTTGGATAATTCATATATTCAGTCACTGACTTGTATGTTCAGAACATACCTGAATGAAATAGCGTAGGATGTTGGTTAATCAGCATGACAGCAATTTGTAGAAAACAGAGCTTTCCAGTAACAAAAATAAGAATTTCAGTTCCAGAGCAGTAGTGCTGGAGGCCAAAACATCCCTTGACTAGATGCAGGCTTCAATCCTTTCTGAATGGAAGACTGGTGGTCAACACTAAGTGATCATTAAGTCACCTAATAAACTAATATTAGAACTGGATATTCATCTTTTGGTGCATTGTAATTATGTAGAAGAGAGAAAATTTCCCTGACAGTCTGAAAGATCAAATTGGAATTACAAAATTCTAATGATGCCAGCTACAACACTGCTTAAAAACAGTTTTAGTTCAGGAGACAAGGAAGGTCTGAAGTTAATTTTTGTTCTAAATCTGTCAGTCTTGTTAATTAGATACAAAAATATGAACACATCTTATAACTCCACTTGGGCAATTGAAAGACACAGCAGATTACACTGGTTAATCTTTAGAATAACTGTGAAACAATCAGGAACCATCAGTCTCACATAAGAAATTTGTAATTACTCTTCCTGGCACAGAGTGAGTCACGAGAAAAGTGTAAATAAGATTCAAATACAGAATTTGGGCCATTTACACAGCTGGGCCATCAGATTCCACAAGGTCTTTGCCACTGACAAACATATGATTATATCACATGTCAAGATAGAAGGGGTATTTGCTGCAAAAGTCATCATTCAGAATACTGAGGAAAAAAGAACTTGGCAACTAATGCAGAAAAGGAACTGAAATTACTGGCAAATTAACAAGTACAGTAGGTTGTACTGAGAGAGGCCTATTCAGTTATTGTATAAAGATTTCCAACCATACTCAACACTGGAATAACTTCATGGACTTCATTGGGCCCCTCCTGTGCATGCAGGACCTCTGCTAAGCCAGCCAAGCAGTGCCAGCAACGAGTAAGGCAGTCAGGAATTCATTTTTATTGCCTACCTTTCTCTTATTAATTCTACTCCAATATTTTTCATTCATCTTCATGCCCTTAATAGAAAATAGTGACTGTGAGCAATCAGTATGTCATTTTTGAGACCATAGGATTCTAACCTCTTACAAGAGTGAGTAATCTAACCCTTAAAGCCCACTTTATTATGAAAAAGCAGAATCATGAGAGATTATATTTGACAATATCAGTTTCCATGCTTTGTCCTTGCTCCCTAGATGGTTAAAATATCACTTTCTGGTTATTATTAGAGCAAGGACACCAGCTTAGACAAACCACTAAGTCTGACCCCATAAGTGGTACTTATGCTTGCACCTAGGGTCATAAGGATCTAGGCTCAGCATCACTGAGGTAATCAAGCAGGTTAGCCCCACTCTGTAAGCCTATGCTTTCAAACTCAATATCTAAGTAATTCCGGATAGCATGGGGAGAAAAGATTATTTCCATTTAACCCTTAAGCATGCAGAGTCAAACCAAATCTAGTTTTAAAATATTGATAAATCCTGGCTGATACCAATAAATTCAAAAGACAGGCAGCATAGCCTCGAAAGGAATGGAGGAATACTAGGAATAAACTGGCACAGGAATAATAAAAGCAGAAGTCACAAGCAGGATCTTCATTAGCAATCATCCTAATCAGAAATGTAAGTGAACAAAATCATGCAAACTACCATTCTGAAGAGCAAGAATAGAGGTATGTGGGGATAAAAAAATAGGATGAGGAAACCATGAAGTGGCAGGAACAGATGGAGTTATTTTGAATTTAACTTCACTTAGTTCTAATCTGTCTAATTCCCATTATTATTTTTAGGCATAAAAAAAGTTTCATTTTTGGAACATAATTGCCTTTCTATTTTCTATGGTATTGCAAGTCTGACTTTGTATCCTCCATGTATTACTTTTGCTCCTATGCTATTTTCTTTTTATATAATTTCCAAGGCTGATTCTTCTTTTTAATCCCTTTGCAGTCTCCTATTTCACTGCTAAAATGTTGCCTTGAGATGACTGATGACATGTTTGACATTTACATTTTATTGGAAAGAATGTAGATTGCATCTTTCTTATCTGTTCCTAAAACATTTCCTCTGTTCTCCCACAACACGTTTTTGGGGACAATAGTTGCATCCCCATCAGTTTTCTTCAATTCATTACACACTTCTTTGAATACTGACTTTTCAAAGTTTAATATTTTTGTGCCACTATTCTTTGTACATATTGTAGCATCATGAATATTTCAAATCCAATAGCATTATGATCACTCAACCTTACAAAAGCTTACCAGCATCTATCTTATTTATCATACAGGTCCTGCTTCATTTCCTGGGACTACATCCAAAATATTCTCTGAGACTTTTTTTTACTTGCTTATATAAATTGTAAGAGAAAACAATCTTACACTGCCACATGTATTTTTTCACTGGAATTAAACAATTCTTATGCCAGTCCTTGAGGTAATTGAAATCCTCTGTGATCATTGCTCCATCCTTTTAACGAGTCTCCATAAGTGCATAAATATTTCTTGATTTTCCTGCTTACCCTCTCATGAATAACAGGCTTACAATCATACCTTTAACCATTCCCAGACTATATTTTAATGCCAATAGCTCAGTTTTTTTCTTACCAACTAACTAAGTTCAAGCATCACACAGCTCCTTATCTGTTGTTTCATTTGTCCTTCTGTGTACCCCACTGGTGAGCTCCAGCTGTAAAATTCTGCAACATTTCATTAACTAACATTCCTTAAAAATTTCTCAGACCACTAGCTTATCTAGGATTTTACCTCTAGTGACCTGCAAGCAAGGATGAAGGTTGAAAGGACTTTCTTCTATCAAAGAAACTAATTTAAGTTCCCACTCTGAATGCACTAAAAGTTTTTTTAAACATCAAAAGGGCAGGAGCTCTTAGCGTAGCTCTTATTCACAGCAGGCTGGAATAGTTGCTGTTTGCCTCAGTGATTTCACTCACTAGGGTGGCTTACAGCGCATGGGCCGTTTGCTCTAGCCCACAAAACTGCCCTTGAAACAGTTGTTGATGCTAAGGACTCTAGCAGGAGTCAAGATTGCTGCTTCCTGGCTTTGCACTTATTCCTCACCTCCAGGAACACGGGTTCCTTCCAGCAGCAGAACCAGGTTGGGATTCTTGCCATATCTAATGCCTGGCTGGTGATGTGAAGCAGGAACCCAACGGCTCCATACATACGCGGTGAAAGAAGCTCAAAACTTCATCCGGTAGGCTGAGAATCTGGCCACAGCAATCAGGCTTATATATGAATAAATATGCCTACAGCAAGATCAAGTGGTACATCAGTTATTTCCAGATAATGACGTTATTGTATCCATCTGCCAAAATCTATGTCTGTTATCCAGAGAGTGCTGGCAAGAACGGATGAAGAACTGGCCAATTAATGAACTTCTCTGCACACATCTGGTGAAAAAATACTGAATATTTTGCCACCTGCATAGCAGAGAACCAGTTCCACTGGGGAGCCAACTTCAGCTACATGAACAGCAGTTCCCACCAGAGACCATCCAAAGGATGGGGTGCAAAGCCCCTCTTGGCTTGAAAATATTTTTCCATGAATGAATTTCTTATAAAACTCAGAGTCTTCTACATAAGATCCATAAGCTGTCATAGATTCAAAACTAACTGTAGCATGTTAGCTTGGGATTTTGATTTTTAAGCTAAATAACAAGAACCCTGGTCTATACTTGCTTCAAAAAGCTTCTCTGAAGGCAGGAGAGATGGAACGCAATACAGCATTTCAGGATCTGTTGCTCTTCTATGGCTGTCTGAAGAAATAGCTCAATACACTATGACAGGACAAAGTTATCACCTTCCAGAGGAACCAGGCAAATGAAAACTCTGAAACATCCTGTTACATGATGTGACATTCAGGAAGCTAATGAGACAGGGCAGGAAACTTTCTCTCCTTTTTTCACATACTTTAGGAGAAAGAAGATACCTTATCCTGAGTTGACACACAGTAAGAACCTCCAAAACAACTGTAATAAAGTCAGTTGCTGAATAGCACAAACTGAGAGAAAATAAACCTATTTGCTAAGAGAATTCTAATAACTTCCAATAGCTTCATTTGCTATTTTAATCCCACTAGGCTTCTCTAATTAAAATCAGATGAATTTTCAAATGATGCTAACATCCTCAACAGCTCATATTCACTGGGGGTCTCCATCACTTCCATGGAGTCCCCAGTCTGTCTCTCACCTCTCAGTATCAGTCATTAGAAACTAGTCAGAAGATCCATCTCTTCAGATTCACCCGCAAAAATTAAGGGCATTTACTCTCAAAGCTCTTAGCTGTTACCCTAATATTAGTCTGAAGTTACTCTTCCCTAGTGCTTCCCTGTTCTGGGGATGGAGGGAAGTAGGAGCAGGGAACAATAAGGGGCTATGTGCAAGTTTTTCTTTTTTACACGTTTTTCATTTTTACAACCTTTTCAAATCTAGGGTGAAGGCTTTCCTGTGCAATAATTGAATATGCTCAACTATACATAATGCACAAGGAAATCATCACCCAGATGTCCAGTTTCAGTTATTACATCCCCCACAGTTCAAGATTTCCCTCTAAGCCTCCAGCAGAGAAACTGTTTTTCATTCTCTTTTCTTAAATACAAGGCTACCTCAGCCTTTTTGATGTACTTCTGCACTTCCTTATGGAGCTTCATTTCAGCAGCATGTAAGTCATCACTGTGCATTGTCTGTAAAGTGCTTTTTTATCTTCCAGGATGAAAGTCACTTAATGGCAAGCTATTAACAACAACAATGGGGTGGCTTGGTTCACTGTGTTTAAATATCACTCTCTTACACTCTTATTAAAAAATAAGTGATTTAATCATTTAAGTTATTCAGGCAAGATAAAAATCAAAAATTATTTTGGGGAAAGGACAATACTAGATACAACAGTTTTACAGTCTAAGGTGAGTGTTTTCTGTGCTTTAAATGGAAAGCACAGCTCTGGGAATCCATATGTAACTGAATCAGGGTTGAGCAGCCACAAGTCTCTGAGCATCATTTGGACTCCAGTCCTCTGAAGAGCAGCACAACAAGAATACATAGCCTGAAGTCACCTGTACCCCAGGGTCATCTGCACCTTCTTCCAAGGTAAAACTGATGGTGGTGCAGTAGAGACAGTACAAAGATTATGCTCTCTTAAATGTCATTTTAAAATAACAAAAAAAAATAATAAAAAAGATAAAATTTATTATAGTTAAGATTTCAGTGTTTGAGGGTCTTTGGCTTGCTCTCTGTACTGCAGTTAATTTCTCCATAAGAAAACAAGTAAAAAAGGCAGCTAGACCACAAAAAGGTATTTGTTGGCTTGCATCCAGCTGAAAGTAGACTCTGCTTTAACACATAGCATTAATCTACTGTGAACAACTCAGATAAACAATTACCTTACTCATCTATTCCAGTTCAGGTATCTGTGCTGTGCATATTTGCTCTAGAGGCTCCATGAAAAAAAGTTATTGATCCTTTTAATTGGTAAAAACCTTGCTAAGTGACAAAACTGTCCACCCACTTTCCCTAATTAAGAAAAAATCCAATTACCGCACACAAGTCTAAATTGTGACTCTGTAAATACCACCTATCAGTCTTCAGGACTTGGTACAACTGGCTTATATGTTCCCAAACCATCTGTACAGTGAAGAAGTCATTAAAAATTACTTGTCAACTTATGTACTAGCTTGTAGAACAGTAACTTGCCAGAAAGAATAAGTTTTTGGAAATGGTTACAAACCAAGTTAGAATTATATATTTTCTCATCATGTGAATGATTGTGGTCATGGAGGATTTCTAGAGTCTGAAGCAGACAGTTCTCTAAATTCAAGGGAGTAGCCCTGCAGATCAATCCTCTCTCCACAATCTCCAGAAGAAGATGAAGTGGAAAAGCTCAAGGGGAGGTGTAAATGTAGAACAGCGCTGCAGAACATGTAGCAGAACATGTAGAATCAACAGCAGCTGCTAGAGAAGAAATACAGTAAACAAGTACTCTCCCTGATACTGAAGATGGTATAATATCACACCTTGGAAGCCATATCTCTAAAATGACATTCAGTGGGACAGAAACCATAGGAAGGAACAGATCTGCAATATGAAATCAAGGTTGTATGGAAGAGGCAGAGATTGCCAGTGCAATGAAGAATATACAAAAGTCTTGAAAGAAGAAATAACAGTGAAAGAATAGATCCTCTTAAATTTTTAAAGCAAGCCTTCTTCACTACAGTACAAACCCAGTTCAGTGCTCAGAACAGAGCAGGGCTTTCTGTCATCTCTTGCTCCCATGCCTGAAGTTCAAGAACACTGCAAAATTATGGTAAGATGATTTTGCATTGAACAAAATAATCTCCCGGAGAAGGACTATAGAAATTTAGATCTTACTCAGGACACGATGCACAAGTGCTGCTACGTCTGTCAGATTGAGAAAAATAAGAAAATATGGAAAATAGACTTAAAATGTCTTTTTCCACTTTTCTTTAAGCACAAAGAATAGCATAAAGGAGAAAAATGACACTGAAAGGCAAAACATGCAGCGAGGCAGACAGTGATAGCAAGACTAACAAGTAAATGCTTAAATGTGAAAGATGATGTCAAAATGACTATACGAGTTATAGGTAGTCAAAATTAAGCAGAAGACTGGATAGTAATAGAAAAAAAGGGAAACAGTGGCCGCATGAAGAAAATATAAAGAAAATCGGGAAGTAGCTGCAAACACTAGGGATAAAAGCAAAGGGTAGGAAAAAAAGATAACATCATAAGGGAATTGCAAGTAATTCCAGAGAACTGTGTTATATTTGTACCAAGTAAGAAGCCAGAATGTCAATAGGAAGACCAGGCCTTAGCGAGTGAGAACTCCACAAGACAGCATCAGTATAAACTTGCTACTCAAATGAAAAATGCCATAGACTGGCGTGCAGTCTCACTCAATGCATGGATTGCTGCAGAGCAGGAATGATCTAGACAAAAGTATACAAAATAAAGATAAAACACATATATCTCTTTGTTCTGGCCAACTGGAGACATCTATGAAAGTTAGAAATGAGAGCTCTCAACTTCCATAACAGATTTTACATGATAAACCCTTGTTTTTGAATATGAATAAATGATACAAGCTATACCCTAAAGCCTGTTTTCTAAAGGTGTGTGAGCACACCATGCAGGTGGTCAGACCTTCTGAAAGCTCATGGCACCAAAAGGCAGGATCCTTTGGCAGACGGCCCGGACTGCTGCTTGATCTTCCTAAAAATATTCACATCATGCCAAATGCAAATGTGCTCTCCTTGGTGTTAATCTGCTAGACCAACAGTCTCCAAATACAAGGTATGCTACTAGTGCTGTGAAACTCACAAAAGGACCAAGGCACTCAGCAAGGGAAAACACAAAATAAAGAAGAGGTAAGAAGAAGATGCTTCAAATGCTAAAATGTCATTTCTTGATTTACATAGTGGGCAAAAAGTTATTCACCAATACACTTGAGTCCCTTGTCTGCTTAACTCAGTACAAGAAAATAATACCAGTTGAGGTGATTTGTCAAGCTAATTTACATCTCTATCTTGCAATATTGATGGTGGATACCATGCTTGTTTTACAAGGATTAGATTCCTTTCTTTTGCAGCTTTAAAAATTTGAACACAATTCATTTCCTTTGAATACTGCAAGTCTGTTTCATTGAATGGCTGAATTTTAACTGACTGAAAAAAATATTATTAAAATACAACTTGTCCCACACACAGGATGCATCCCCCTACACCTCAGCCAGTCCTTAACAGAACAGGGCCAAAGTCCACAGACACAAAGAGGAGTCTGGACAGGGTATAAGCAATTCATCAGGCCTTATGTGCCCCATTCCCTATATTCTTACACTCCTTATAACACATATAACAATTAATCAGCATTGCCTACCTGTGTGCTGCCTTTCAAGGATGATTTCAGGAGAGTGTGACTGGAGGTCAGCTAGACAGAGGACTCTGAATTGATGGCTGCACCAGGCAGCCAGCATCATAATTTATTTCCTTCACTGGCAGGCACTAACTGTTCCTTCTGCTGAAGAAAATAGTCAGTAATGGAAATCCTGCCACCACCTTAATTATAACATCTCCAGCTTGATGCCAGATTAATGAGTAGCAGTGGAATAACATTTTTAAAGTTTGACTAATGATGGTGTAGGTAATGACTGAAGCATGAAGGCACCTGCACCTAGAAAAGCTCCAGATTTGGAACAATTTGTCCTGTTACATCTAGCAATATGACAAAAAGGAAAAGATAAAACATGGATTGAGAATTGGAAAACCAATTTAAGATATTTTATTTCCTTGTGATGATAAGGTATGGAAACCATCAACACTTAAAAGCTAACCTGAAAAATGCTGATTATCACATCCTACTATGAAGCTGCAAATAGAGGATTTGGGACACCAATAACCATACATAATTGTTTTGTGTAAACAGCAAAACAAGGAGGGAGTTCTAGACATTGTGTTATAATTCTGGTTTGCATATTTGTTTCATCAGCACCAGCTTCTGCCAGAGAATGGAAACTGATTGGAAGAAAAGGCTTATTCAGTAAAATTAAGATATACACACACGTTCTTCCTTGAGGTAAAATCAGAGGAAGATGACATTAAAAAGCTTTTCCATGTTCAAAAGACAGGTCCAGCAAAACTAAGGAAGATTAAATGCTTCAAATATATCTGTGGACAAGAACCAGGAAAGGAAATAAACAAACCCTTCACGCTCATCTTTATGCATCATAAAAGAAATTAAATTAGGTTTTTGTTCACTGTGTTGTGCAAAAAGTAATTTTGTGAAGAGTCACTGGGATATAGGTAGGCTGCTTCTCAATCACTGCACAAACAACTTTTTTCTCAAAGGTTGTCTTCCAAGGAGACTTAAAATACAAATATATTTATATGAAGTTTATGCCTTCCATACCTAGCATATTTACTTCAAATATGTACTGGGATGCTAAATCTATGAATACTGTTGATATTGTTCTGGTTTATACATTTTATTAAAATTAAAGCTGCAGGAGTTTTTTCACTGACATAAGACACGGAAAAGTAATCTTTTATGACTATTTATTAGCAAAATTAAAATACAACTTTAAAAAAACCCAATGAATCTATGTGTATAAATAGGAGTTTTGTGTAAAAGCACACAGTTTCATAAATATAATGGAATAGTAGATGTCAAGGGGATATTTACACCTCTTCAATAAAGACGGAACACCAGAGGTGAAGGTAGTCTGATAGTACTTGAAGAAATTCAATTACAAGTTTTGCTATAGTGACAGACTCTTTAAGAATAACTTCTCCCATGTTCACATACAGATCATGCAAAGTTGTTCCTTTTCTCCAGAGAATAACATTTTCCAAAAGTTTGCTTTATTCTTTATGTAGATATGTTTCATACTTATAAAAGTACACACCTTAACCTGTGAAGTGCTGGAGCCTGGGCTGTGAGCCCTGAGTTGGAGTTGACCTATGGATGAGTCACAACCCAGCAACATGTTTTGTTTCCCAAGAGGTTCCCCAAGGCCCCACAGACAGAATCTGGCCCACCTGTGTGAGCTCCTGCCTTCCTCCAAGTGATTGTGGTTGGGGTGGTGGGTGAGGCTAGAGCTACATTAACCAGGAACCGCCCAGTTTGGGAGAAGCAGCGCAGGAACTGAACCAGTTGAAGAGAAGCAACAGAAGAGAGAAGCAGCAACAAGGAGCTGATCAGTTTGAAGAGAGTTCCTGCTGGGTGCAGCTTTCTGAGCTCTCTCTCTTGGTGTGTTTCCCCTTGGCTGATTTGAGATGGAGAAGAGCAAGCAGATGAAGAATAGAAAATGAAGGTATGCTGAGGGGATGTTGTTGAGTTTGGTGTTGGCCTGAGGAAAAAGAAATCTAGCAGCACACCCTGACAAGCTTTAACTGCTGTTTCAGCCATAGGAAGAGGGTTTAAATAGTTGTCAGGTTTTCAATAGAAATGCAACAGTAGATGTAGAAATACAGGACCAATTTTCAAGATGAAAGCTATATTGCTAGAAAAAAGTTGGCCTGCACACATATGACTGTAGACAAGTCAGATTGATAGATCTATATTAAGCCATTGCATTTTGACAGTAGAATAGAAATATGCCAAATGATTTAGAGATTACTGGGAAAATGTATTTGCAAGAGAAACTTGCAATAGAAACTTCTCTGCAAGAGAAAATCCTACCATGCAAAGATGTCTGGGAAAATTTTAACATACAAAGTTGAGGAAGCAAAAGAAAACAAATTAAACTGAAGTGGTAAACAACTTTGACATAGACAATGAATTAACTGAAAACAAACTTTCCAGCTAAATCAAACTTCACCCTTTCAAAAGGATATTCTAGTCCTATAAACAAATTTTACTGGAGTTGTTGCTGGGTTAACAGTAGATGTTCTTTAATATACTGAATGTTAACTCTGTACTTTATGATAACTCTTATTTTGAACAGTACAATTGAAGAGACGGGGTATAAACATAGGAAAGAACAGCAGCCAGGCTCTCTCCAGTTGAAACACTATTAGAATTCAGCAGAGTCACACCAAATGGTGTTGATGTGGTTTCTCATCCATTAGCTAAGTCCCTGGGAATCATTTCACAGGCTAGATGGTAGTCTATTTACTGCAGAAACAGAAATTAATTTATATTGTTACCTCACTTTCTCACAAGTAAATGGCACTGGATTGCTTCTCACATTGGCATTAAGAAATGCTTCCTGGGAACAGAAGACCTGGTATGCCACCTCGGACTGGTGGTCTCCCTCTTCATATCCTAGCAACTTGTAAAGGTGTTTTGCCAATTATCCTGCACAACACCAGGAACACAGCCACCACCAGCAGGATACAGATGGAGATTTTATTGTCTATTTCTACAAAATGAAAAGCTGATGCTACATGACCAGAAACAGAAGCGATGAATCTGTTAACCGCGGGTGATATAATGAAAGGGAAAATAAACCTCATTACAAACTCTATAAAGGAAGGGAAAAGAAGCCAGGCAGCAAATTTGACGATGGGTGGAGAAATCAACCACACCCTGAATACCACCACGGCCATGCACAGGCCTCCCCAGCAAATGCCAGAGAGGTGCATCAACATAATATGATAAACACTAAAAAGATACGTGACCAAGCTGCGACCTGTTCCAAAGGGGTAGACAATCAAATCCATTACCTTTGTCTCTTCCAATGTCTCCCTCCATCCCACTGTTGCTGGGGAACCCCAGTTGCAGTGAGCAGTCAGGGGCCTTCTCAATAACGGTGAAAGTCCTGCGTGGTGAGTGCACCTGCAGAATGGCTTCCGACTTCCCTGCGAAGGGGACCATTTTATACTACCTGATAAACAACTCAGGTTGCATAGGCAACCTCAAAAAAAAACTTCAGAAGTGGGACATCTGCTATTTTTCCTCCTCCTTGGATTCCATCCAAGGTTGGCCAGACCTGGGAAAGAACAAGGAGGAGGCACCTTTATCTGTTTTGGGTTCAAGTCATCCTTTTATCAGACTAGCTGTGTCTGTTCTCACAGACAATCAGGTAGTTTCCCAGCAGAGAAAAATCCTCTGCTGGTTTCAGTATACTCTTCGGTTCTGAGATTCATCCGTATGTCAACTTCAATTCAGGGCCTGCTCAGGCCATAGCAGTTCAGAAGGCCAGCCTAGATATCACACAACACTACTGAGAACTTCTACCTGTAACTGAGTTGCTTGACAAAATGTAAGGAAAACAAAGACTTAATCAAAATTCAAGAGATACTGATAATATAGCACAAATTTTCCCTGGAAGGATACAATTGTGCATTCAACAAGAGTCAGAACCATTGTAAAATATAAATCAGAACATAGAGCATACCTAGGGCAACAACTGAAAAGTTTTCCAAACAACCCTAATAACCTAAAAACATCTGGAAGGTGTGTTAGCTATAGAGTAAAAGACCATTTACTGGATACACTGTGGCCTTTACAAACTTAATATCAATTCCTGAAAATTTTTCAAATAAATGTTTCAAAGAATTTCTGAGGTTCATGTTTTTATTTTTTATCCGGATTGATGGAAGGCATAGATTTAGCCAGATAGAATAAAGAAGTAGTAGATATAACATTACATTATGCAAATACAACAAATATTTTTGTCAAATGATAATATTGAAATTATCACTGAAATACTATGGAGTTGTTTTAGAACATAACAGGCTTACCTCAATGGGAAAAAAATGTACCAACATCCATTTATGTCAGCTAGAGATAGAGCTGCCTTTGAGTTGTACCAATTTACAAAAGATAAATCTCTCATTCATTCTGTGCAGACCTTGGCTATGACTCTCTGTCATAGACAGAGATGTGATGAACATTGTGGGTGAAGACAAAACTTCCTTTCAGAGAGGTTTCTATAAGCAGCCATAAGTTCCTGTTTCCAAGGTCTGCACATCATATACTTCTACACTTCTACTCTCCACTTCTACATCTAATTATGTTGCAAACATCTTTTTCCTCAAACCCAAGTTTGGTGGGAGAGGGTTAACATCTTCCATGAAAGCACTCCAAATACGGTATCACACAAATCTCATAATGGATGCATTTGTTCATTGCTAATGGCCGTTCTTGCTACAGAACAGACACAAAATAGTAAGTACTTGATTGTAAAAACAAACAAAAAATTCCAACCCCATAACCTTTAAAGCCTAAAAATTCAGCACCTAGGACAGAGAATTTCCAAGCTCAGGCAGCAATCACCCAGTATCTCAGAGAAATGTGATACACTGTTTGATTCTTTCCTCATGCACAGTGAAAGTGAGAGCTCTGCCTCCACTCCCAAAGCTTCTCTGTGGCAGCTGAAGGTGGTGAATCCTTTGGGTAACACTCTGCCTGAGTGAAATCAAGTGTCATAGGCTTTGACTTTCAGCAATGCCTCTTCTCTAAATAAGCATGATACTGGGAAGTGGAAAGTATTGGGGGTTTTGCAAGAAAAAGACAATTTCAGCTCCATTTCCTGAAAGAGTAGTATTTTTGCACATCTTTACATCTGGCAGAATAAACTGAACAAAGAGCAGTGTTTGTAAGATAATTTGAATTTATGGTTCTAGGCTGAGACAGACAAGGGTTAAAGATACAATTTTAACAATACGTTGTACTTTACATACAAAACCAAGCGTGACACTGTGTCATCTATTCACAGCAATCTATGCCTGCACCGGCCTAAACCAACAACCCTGCAGTATATGTACCCCATAAATGTATTGCTGTTAAAAACACAGAACTGAGGCAACACAGTTTTTCCATCAATTAATCACACACTTTCTTTGTGATGACCCAACCACAAATCACCTTGGGACAGGTA
This sequence comes from Brachypteracias leptosomus, assembly GCA_013401335.1. NCBI lineage: Eukaryota > Metazoa > Chordata > Aves > Coraciiformes > Brachypteraciidae > Brachypteracias > Brachypteracias leptosomus. The sequence goes on from VYZX01010593.1 coordinate 67,567, forward strand.
GGAGAGGATTTTAGCTCTAGACTACTAACAAATGAAAAAAGTTAAATAGAAATTTGAGTTTCTAATTAAGCAATTCCGTGGGCTTTCATTTTTAAAATTTCTTAATAATATCTTAATCCAAGATGTTTTGGTTTAAAACTGGCATTCAGCTCCAAAACACTTCTTCCTCCAGCAGCCCGGCTTCACTTTGCACAGCACCCCTGCCATTGCGGCTGCTTTTGCCTCAACCAGAGCAAAGAAAATAAAGCAATACAGATGATGTAATGCAGCAGTTAATGGCAATATTTTCCTAAGAAAACCATAATGCTTGAGATGTTTCTTATGAGGTTCTGCAATTGCATTTTGGAATTAGAACATTTAATCTAGCAACTGTTTGCTGTAGGATCAATAATATTGGAAGAAATTATGTATTTTATGTATTTTTTCTTTTTATATTTGCTGCTATTTGTAAATCTACTGTAGAAAGCTTAATAGTGAGAGATGAAGAGACATGGTAGGTAAACTGCAGAGGAAAGGAGCTGTAGCATTCCTGAGGGCCTGATTTCAGGAAATGAGCCCTCAAATCCCACCTCTATCTTGGAATACACAGCCCCATTTTTGTATGTACAAAATAGTCTTTACCCAGCTGAACAGACACAAACATGTAACTTGCTATCACCAGTTACAGGCTCGTTTTAAAACTTATGAAAAAGATCTAACATTTGGAAGTTTTAGTGTTGCTTCCCCTTAACATTTGAGGATAGTGCTTTTTAAGTTGTTGCAGAATTATTATGCTTTCATGTATTCAGTCAATGCTGGAATTCACCAGATGATGGGAGTGCTGTCTAGATTTTCCCAGCTAAACACAGTGATAGCTAGAAGATATCTTCAAAGATTACAACAACTAATTTAAATATCGCCATTGTTGAAATAGTAACAGCTGGGAAAAAAAATAATTTAGATATCACGATCAAGAGCTCCTCCTCATGATATCTCTTGTCTTCCCTTTCTTCTCTCTCATCTCACAGTACCACAGTAAATAGCTAGAATGTGCCCTTCACCTGAATTGGGTATAATTTGCCTAACATTAGGAGCAGAACAGGATATCAAGTATTTTTCTTTTTCTTTTTTTCTTATCTCTCTTTAGGATTTTGGTAGACTAGACTTCAAAAATCATTGTTGTACCAAACTTCCGGAGACTTTATTACAAATGGCAGACAAGTTTGTTCCCAAGCTGTATCATACACACCTTTTGATAAACATTTAGCTTAAGCTTGCCATTATTTTATATATGAAGCAGCTAACAGGTACAACTTATTACTCTGGTCAGAGTAATCTAACGTGATCTATCACCAAATGCTATGATACATCGCACTGGGTGGAGCAAGAACATTTCTAGACTCCAGATTGACTGGTCTGGAATTTTTATATGCTCAGAAATTAAATATGTGATGTTTTCCTTTGAGTAAAATAGAAAGAAAACTCAAGAGCATTTGAGGAGATGGCAGGGGCTGAGATTATGTCCCTTTTCCCTTTAAAAGCTTTCTGAATAAACCAGAATCAAAACTAATCCATATCAAATATATATTAGATGAGCCTTGTGAAAAGAACCCTTAGAAGTAAATTTTAGAAATAATATTGGCTAGTTTAAAATAGCAGTCAATAAATGGAACACCGATTTTGATAGGTTTGTGCAAATAGAGTAGTCCAAATTCACAGCTAACACAAATCCCGCAAGCTCTACTAAGCACTTCAGTATTACAGAGCTTGACCTCTTCACCAAACAGAAGCACGTGCCAATCTCCATGTTATATGGTGGTATGTGGTCCAGTGGGGTTTTCTGCACTAAACTTGAGTGAGCTTTGTATTAATGAAAATGATACCTCAGGGTTGACTGATGTACTACAGGTTAAACGCGCCAAGAAGTTGTATTTGCCAGTCAGAACCATAAAACTGCCTTAAAGGGGTGGCTGAGCTTTACTACAACCTTCTTCACAGGCTTTGTTTTCACCCACAAATCATTTCTATGCCTTAAAAATGCCATTTTACTTTTTGGTTTGTTTAAAATTTCTACCAAAATCAAAAACATTTTTCTGGGCTGTAAATCATTATCTTTATGCTAGAATCTCCTGCAGTGTTGAAAACATTTAGAATGGAAGAGAGAAATACGGGATACTTCATGCAAAGGACCCCTCTGATCAGGAGAGAAGAAAAAGTTTTGAGTCAGCTTTTAAGAGAATGAACCTGGTCTGCCTGGTCTGTCTCAGCAAACAGCTTACCTGAGAGCTAATGCATGAACTCTGGACTGGTACACATCTTTCTGTGCTGCCACAGACCTGGCTATTCTGTAGCTTTGATGGCTTGGTTCTTCTAAAATTTTTATCACTAAGTAGAAGACAGGAACAGAGTGCATGTGTGTGTTTGTGCATACATATCTTTCAAAGCTGTTAGAAGAAGTCAGGATTTGAGGTGCTCAGTGACATCCTTTATCTTGATCAATTTTTCATTCACATTTGCAAAACTCGAAACTTAACAAGTGTGTCCCTGAGCATCCTCTAATGAAAATAAATAGAACTAAATCACAATTATGCTATAGCCCCTGCTTTTAGCTATCAGGACAAAAGAAATAGTTATAATAATAA